>VSMD01121003.1:0-27259 GCA_008750895.1 Mirza zaza | reverse complement strand
GCACAGCCTGGCTTGGTACCTCCTGGTGCAGCTCAACCTGGCTTAGAACCTCCTGCTCCAGGTCAACCTGGCTTGGTACCTCCTGGTGCAGCTCAACCTGGCTTGGTCCCTCCTGGTGCAGCTCAGCCTGGCTTGGTACCTCCTGGTGCAGTACAGCCTGGCTTGGTACCTCCTGGTGCAGGTCAGCCTGGCTTGGGACCTCCTGGTGCAGGTCAGCCTGGCTTGGGACCTCCTGGTGCAGGTCAGCCTGGCTTGGGACCTCCTGGTGCAGGTCAGCCTGGCTTGGGACCTCCTGATGCAGTACAGCCTGGCTTGGTAACTCCTGGTGCAGGCCAACCTGGCTTTGTACCTCCTGGTGTAGTACAGCCTGGCTTGGTACCTCCTGGTGCAGCTCAACCTGGCTTAGAACCTCCTGCTGCAGGTCAACCTGGCTTGGTACCTCCTGGTACAGCTCAACCTGGCTTGGTACCTCCTGGTGCAGCACAGCCTGGCTTGGTACCTCCTGGTGCAGCTCAACCTGGCTTAGAACCTCCTGCTCCAGGTCAACCTGGCTTGGTACCTCCTGGTGCAGCTCAACCTGGCTTGGTACCTCCTGGTGCAGTACAGCCTGGCTTGGTACCTCCTGGTGTAGGTCAGCCTGGCTTGGTACCTCCTGGTGCAGGTCAACCTGGCTTTGTAACTCCTGGTGCAGCTCATCCTGGCTTAGTACCTCCTGCTGCAGGTCAGCCTGGCTTAGTGGCTCCTGGTGCAGGTCAGCCTGCCTTAGTACCTCCTGCTGCAGGTCAGCCTGGTTTGGTACCTCCTGGTGCAGGTCAACCTGGCTTGGTACCTCCTGGTGCAGCTCAACCTGGCTTGGTACCTCCTGGTGCAGTGCAGCCTGGCTTGGTACCTCCTGGTGCAGCTCAACCTGGCTTAGTAACTCCTGGTGCAGCTCAACCTGGCTTAGTAACTCCTGGTGCAGCTCAACCTGGCTTGGTACCTCCTGGTGCAGCTCAACTTGGCTTAGTACCTCCTGGTACAGGTCAGCCTGGCTTGGTACCTCATGGTGCAGGTCGACCTGGCTTGGTAACTCCTGGTGCAGGTCAACCTGGCTTGGTACCTTATGGTGTAGGTCGACCTGGCTTGGTAACTCCTGGTGCAGGTCGACCTGGTTTGGTACCTCTTGGTGCAGGTCAACCTGGCTTGCTACCTCTTGGTGCAATACAGCCTGGCTTGGTACCTCCTGGTGCAGGACAGCCTGGCTTGGGACCTCCTGGTGCAGTACAGCCTGGCTTGGGACCTCCTGGTGCAGGTCAGCCTGGCTTGGTACCTCCTGGTGCAGGTCAGCCTGGCTTGGGACCTCCTGGTGCAGGTCAGCCTGGCTTGGGACCTCCTGGTGCAGGTCAACCTGGTTTGGTACCTCCTGGTGCAGGTCAACCTGGCTTACTACCTCCTGGTGCAGGTCAGCCTGGCGTGGGACCTCCTGGTGCAGGTCAGCCTGGCTTTGTACCTCCTGGTGCAGGTCAGCCTGGCTTGGTAGCTCCTCGTGCAGGTCAGCCTGGCTTGCTACCTTTTGGTGCAGTACAGCCTGGCTTGCTACCTCCTGGTGCAGGTCAACTTGGCTTGCTACTTCCTGGTGCAGTGCAGCCTGGCTTGGTCCAACCTGGTGCATATCAACCTAGTTTGGGACAACCTGGTACAGATCAGCACAGTTTGGTCCAGCCTGGTGCATATCAGTATGAAGTTGTGCAACCTAGAATGGATCAGTCTGGTTTGGCACAACCTGGTGCAGATCAGCATGGTTTAGTCCAACCTGGAGTGGATCAGCATGGCTTGGCCCAACCTGGTGTGGATCAGCGTGGTTTGATACAACCTGGTGCATATCAGCGTGGTTTGGTCCAACCTGGAATGGGTCAGCGTGGTTTGGTGCAACCTGGTGCAGATCAGGGTGGTTTGGTCCAACCTGGAATGGATCAGAGTGGTTTGGTCCAACCTGGAATGGATCAGCGTGGTTTGGTCCAACCTGGAATGGATCAGAGTGGTTTGGTCCAACCTGGAATGGGTCAGTGGGGTTTGGTCCAACCTAGTGCGTATCAGCGTGGTTTGGTCCAACCTGGAAAGGGTCAGCGTGGTTTGGTGCAACCTGGTGCACATCCTCCTGGTTTGGTACAACCTGGTGCAGGTCAGTATGGTTTAGTGCAACCTGGTGTAGATTCACGTGGTTTGGTACAGCCTGAAATGGATCAGCGTGGTTTGAGACAACCTGGCGCAGATCAGCGAGGCTCGATAGCACCAGGCACAGAGCTTCGTGGCTTTCCAACATTCCATGCAGATTCTCAGAGTTCTCAGCCACCTCCTGGCAGAGAACAATATGACCAGGTGTCACCACTACTAGCCAGCGAAGGTTTGGCATCACCAGATACAGACCAAAGGGGTTTCGTACCACCAGAAACTTACCAGCAAGATTTGTTGTATCCTGGCATGGCCAAGTATGGCCCCACACCATTAAGGATAGATTTGGGATTTGTACTCCCATATCAACAACATTTGGTATCACCTGGCCCAGGTCAGCCTGACCAGGTAGACAAAGGTGCAGATCAGCATGGCCAGGTACGTGTGGAGCCAATGGATGCCTCACATCAACTTGGAGCTCCTGCCCGTACTGCCCCAGGCCAAGATGTCACCTTTTACAGGCGTCCAGACTCCCTCAACCAAGTCTCATCAGAAGGGAGTGAGGCCCACAGTGAACGACGTGAGTCCATAGATAAATTGGCTCCCAGTTTCCCCATAGCAATGGAAACATTTCGTCTGATGGGAGAGCTTATCGGCCTCTATGTGGAGCTGAAGGAGCATATGAAGGATCTGAAGGAGGAGCAAGCTGGCCAGACTGATCTGGAGAAGATCCAGTACCTGCTGGCACTCATGGGTGAGTACTGCTTGCCCATGGAGGGGAGACCATTATCTTAGTTTTGAGTTGATTTCATCCTTTCCTCCCCTTGGCCTGAACTCCTGGCTGCTGGACCTCTTCCAGAGAACCCGAACACAGCATTTTCTACTCTTTCTTTCTTTTTTTTTTTTTTTTTGAGACAGAGTCTCACTCTGTTGCCCGGGCTAGAGTGCTGTGGCATCAGCTTAGCTCACAGCAACCTCAAACTCCTGGTGCTCAGGTGATCCTCCTGCCTCAGCCTCCCGAGTAGCTGAGACTACAGGCATGCATCACCATGCTTGGCTAATTTTTTCTATATATTTTTAGTTGGCCAATTAATTTATTTCTATTTTTAGTAGAGACGGGGTCTCACTCCTGCTCAGACTGGTTTCGAACTCTTGACCTTGAGCGATCCGCTCGCCTCGGCCTCCCAGAGTTGAAAACAGCATTTTCATCTGTAGTCATTTCAGGTTCTCCCGTAGCCTTCAGGGTCCAAATGACTAGGTAGGCAAAGGGTAGAACTAAACCAGTAGGATGGAAGGAGCCTCAAGAGAGGAATGAAGCAGGTTCTTATGGCTGTGTCAGCCTCTGGACAGCAGCTGGGGTGAGGGATTGGGGTGAGCTGGGGCGAGCGTTGGGGTGAGGGAAAGTATTGGCAGGTGGCGGGGAGAGAGAACATTGAAGAATTAAACTTAATATTTGCCCCTTCACAACTCTAGGCCCAGAGGATAATTAAGATTGTAGCTGGGTACAGTGGTTCACACCAGTAATCCTAGCACTTTGGGAGGCTGACAGGGGAGGATCACTTGAGACCAGGAATTTGAGACCAGCCAGAGAAAAGGTGAGACCCCATCTCTACAAAAAAGTAGAAAAATTAACTGGGTGTGGTGGCCACACATCTGTAGTCCCAGCTACTCAGGAGGCTGAGGCAGAAGGATAACTTGAGCCTAAGAGTTTGAGGTTGCTTCGAGCTGTGATCACGTCACTGCACTCCAGCCTTGGTGACACAGTGAGACCCTGTCTCACAAAAAAATAAAAATAAATAAGTAAAATATTTTAGAGGTGACTAGAAATGGCAAGTCAGTTGTCTCAAAACCTTTTGGGATGTCAAGCATTAGGTGGATTTTTTATGGGCTAAGGACAGTTCTCTCTTCCTCTCTCCAACCTGTCTCCCCAGTCACCAGGAGAAGCAGGATAAAGTGACATGTCCTGTTGTTCTCTGGGGAGTCTTCATTTTTATGGGGGCTAGAAACAGAAATCTAACCCCTCAGATAACAAGGCCTCTATTTTCCACAGTCAAAAAGGCCTTACCACCTGACCTGCAGGAACAGCTGAAGACATTAAAGACTTTGACCAAAGAAATTCGGCAGGAAAAAGCAAAAGTAAGAAAGGGAGGGTCGACCTACTTTGTCGTTTAATGCTAATAATAGCAGTTGCCATTGTATCTTGATGGGTTATACAGTCCTTTCGAGTGCATTATTATGTACTGGATCTTGCCATCCTGTCAGGAAATGCACCTCAGATTATCATTGTGTTCATTTTCTGGATCTATAAAGTGATGCTCAAAGATGTTAGAATTCAGCTGAGCCAAACAAGACCTTTGCTCTTTTCACTACATGTGGCAGCCTTCGAGCCCAGTTTGTGGGACTTTTGGGGGCCTGAAGTCATTGCAAAGGGCTGCTAGACCTTCAGTCACTCTCTCAATGACAGCTTTCTACATCCATGGACGATGGCGGGTGTCTGCGAAGACCTCGGCTCTTGTCAGAGGGGGTTGGGTTAGGATTAGGGAATAGGGGGAGCGGGAACCGGGGCCACCTGACACTTCCTTTTGTGGGGTTTGTAGCTGGACAGGTTGCAAAAGGTCGTGGAGGGCGAAGGGGAGCAAGAATCGGGGAAGGAGTTGAAAAGTAGCCAGCTGAGCTTGCAGCTGGGCGTCCTCAGGTAAAGTGCCCCGGCCAGGTGCAGCTGGTCTCCTGGCGTCACATACTCTCAGCCAAGGAGGTGACAGCAGCTGTTGGCTCACTCGTGCCCCTAAACTGACCACCATCTTTGACCACCATGCCTCAGGTCGCCCATGTCCAGTTCAAGGGACTGGTAGACACTCCCCAGGTTCCCACTACAGCTCAGGACCAGGGCTTAGGAGGGCAAGGAGAAGCTCCATAGATTCTGTCCCCAGTTGGAGGCTGGAGGACACCACTTGCTAGAGCCCTTCGAGCTCTCTTTGCGCTGCCCAGTCCCACCACCCAGAAGCCTCCAGGCCAGCATGCTGGCGGCCACCGCCAGGACAGGGCCCACGGGAGCGTGGCGCGAACCCCTCATCTGCATCCTCCCACGTCCCTGACAGCCAGGGCTCTGCGCTGGTGAGCGGGGTCTCTGGGCTGGCCAGGGAGCCAGGCGGTCTCTTGTCACGCACTGCAGAGTCACCGTGGCTGACATCGAGAAGGAGCTGTCCGAGCTGAGGGAGAGCCAGGAGCGGGGCAAGGCCGCCATGGAAAATTCGGTCTCCGAAGCCTCCCTTTACCTACAGGAACAGGTGAGGATTTCACTTATCCAGCTCCCTTCTCAGGGTGGGCAGCAGACAGTGGGGCGGCCCTGCCCTCCCCCACAGTGCCCTCTGTGTGCGGAGGGATGGGGCCACTGTGTCTAGGATTCAGCCCCTTCCTGATCCGAAGCCGGCTCCAAAACCGCTGGTGCGTGGGTGACTGCAACCCCTGTGGCAAGGGAAAAGTGCCCCTCTGAGGTCCGCTTGCTTCCCATTAAATCTTTGTTCTCTTTTTTTTATTATTATATAATTCATGTATCAGGAATTCACACTTTTAAAATAAACAAGGTAGTTTTAAGTATATTCACAAAGTTGTGCAACTATTACCACGATCTAATTCCAAAGCACTTCATCACCCCACAAAGAAATCCTGTCCCCCTTAGCAGTCTCTCCTCGTCCCCCATCCCCTGACAAACACTCACCTGTTCTCTGTCTCTGTGGATTTGCCTCTTCTAGATATTTCATGTGAATGGAATCATACAACATGCCTCATGCATCTGGCTTCTTTCTCTTAGCATGACGTTTTCAAGGTTCATCCATGTTGTAGCATGTGTCGGTACTTCATTTTATGGCTGAACAACATTCCATGTTGTGGCTATACCATCATTTGTTTATTCATCAGTGGAAGGATGTTGGGTTGTTTCAACCCTTTGACTATCATGAATAATGCTGCTATGAATATTCATGTACAAGTGTCCATGTGGATATGTTTTCATTTCTCTTGGGTATATGCCTATGAATGGAATTGCTGGGTCATAGAACTGTTTAGCCATTTGAGGGACTGCCAGACTGCTTCTTTTTTTTTTTTTTTTTTTTGAGACAGAGTCTCACTTTATTGCCCAGGCTAGAGTGAGTGCCGTGGCGTCAGCCTAGCTCACAGCAACCTCAAACTCCTGGGCTCAAGCAATCCTACTGCCTCAGCCTCCCGAGTAGCTGGGACTACAGACATGTGCCACCATGCCCGGCTAATTTTTTCTATATATATTAGTTGGCCAATTAATTTCTTTCTATTTATAGTAGAGACGGGGTGTCGCTCTTGCTTAGGCTGGTCTCGAACTCTTGACCTCGAGCAATCCGCCCACCTCGGCCTCCCAGAGTGCTAGGATTACAGGCGTGAGCCACTGCACCTGGCCATGCCAGACTGCTTTCCAAAGTGGCTGCACCATTTTTCATTGCCACTGGCAACATATGCGGTTTTCAATTCCTCCAGTCCCCACCAACGCTTGTTAATTTCCTTTTTATTTTAATTATTTTTCTTTTCTTTTTTTTTTTCTGGAGACAGGGTTTTATTCTGTTTCCTGGGGTAGAATACAATGGGGTATCATCACAGCTCACTGCAACCTTAAGTTGTTGGGCTCAAGCAATCCTCCTGCCTCGGCCTCCCAGGTACCCGGGACTACAGGCACGCACCACCACACCCGGCTAAGTTTTCTATTATTGTAGAGATGGGGTCTCACTCTTGTTCAGGCTGGTCTTGAAATACTGGGCTCAAGCAATCCTCCCACTTTGGCTTCCCAAAGTGCTAGGATTACAGGCATGAGCCACTGTTCCCAGCCAATTTCCTTTAAAAAAAAATTATAGCCATCCTAGTGGTGTGAAGTATCTTATTATGGTTTTGATTTGCATTTCCCTAATGACTAATGATGCTAAGCATCTTTTCATGTGCTTTTTAGCCATTTGTATACCTTCTTTTTTTTTTTTTTTTGAGACAGAGTCTCACTTTATTGCCCAGGCTAGAGTGAGTGCCGTGGCGTCAGCCTAGCTCACAGCAACCTCAAACTCCTGGGCTCAAGCAATCCTACTGCCTCAGCCTCCCGAGTAGCTGGGACTACAGGCATGTGCCACCATGCCCGGCTAATTTTTTCTATATATATTAGTTGGCCAATTAATTTCTTTCTATTTATAGTAGAGATGGGGTCTTGCTCTTGCTCAGGCTGGTCTCGAACTCCTGAGCTCAAACGATCCGCCCACCTCGGCCTCCCAGAGAGCTAGGATTACAGGCTTGAGCCACCGCGCCCGGCCTTGTATACCTTCTTTAAAGATGAGATAGACAACTAATCAAAGCCTTTGTCCATTTTTAAATTCAGTTCTCTTTATTGTTGAGCTATAAAGAGTTCCTTATATATTCTGGACACTAGACTCTTATCTGATATATGACTTGCAAATATTTTCCCCTACTCTACGGGTTGTCATTTTTTTCTTGCTAGTGTTTGCCTTTACATCTTGAATGATGCTATCCTTGGTCATTTCTCAGTAAGGAGTGTCTGCTTCTAACTGCTCACAGATGGAGCAGTTGCAAAAAGCCACTATAGGCATGGGCAAGGGCATTCATGTTAGGAACCCCTTTGTGCTTTAAGCTGCTTTCTGGGCTCCTCCTGAGTTGCTGGGACAGTGGTGTGCACCACTTCATGACTCCAAGCCAGTAGTCCTGTTTGAGAAGCAGTGGAGAGTGGCCAAAGGTCACCTGTCAGTCCAAGTCATGTCTGAGTTTAGCAACCCCAGAGTCTCGCTGCTCTCCCTGGAAGGGATTTGCACCACCCAGACCATGAGATACCTGTGGTAGTGTTAGCACTTGTCACATTCTTTTATCATTAGTTATTTACATGCTAGGTGGGATGGAGCAGGTGCAAGCCCACCCTTCCTAGCCTCTGTGCCCAGGGTAGGGACTGTGTATCATCAAGGTTCTCTGAGTGTTTATGGGTTGACCAACAGGCAGCAACACTTTAGGATTTAGCTAGAGGAGAGAGGTTCTCACACTGGACCAAGGGGCTTGCTAGAGAAAGGTCCAGAGACCTCCCTCTTGCAAGAGCTGCACTCCCTGAAAACCCCACTCACTACGTAACAGATAAGAGTGCCTGCTATGGGCCATGTGCCCTGTGCAGCACAGGATGCTGTGTCTGCCCCTGACCACAGCAGGGGAGAGGCAGAAAGTACCCCACTACCAGTGCTAGTGTGGCCAGAATGTTGCTGCGGCTCACCTCACTGCCCTGCCCCCAATGTCTCTCCTGCACCCAGTTGGACAAGCTCAGGACAATCATCGAGAACATGATGGCCTCCTCCTCCACGCTGCTGTCCATGAGCATGACCCCACACAAGACCCTGACGACCGTGGCTCCTGGCCAGATCCACCCTGAAGCCACCTGTCCAGCCTGCAGCCTGGATGTGAGCCACCAGGTCAGCATGCTGGTGCAGCGCTATGAGCACCTCCAGGACATGGTCAACAACCTGGCTGCCTCCCGGCCCTCCAAGAAAGCCAAGCTCCAGAGCCAGGTGAGCCTCTGCCCACCTCCGTCCTGATGCAGCTGGGCACGGCCCCGCTGGGAAGAGCTGCAGCCCTGGAGGCCTGCAGACGGAGCGGCTGACTCGGCCGCCCAGGAGCGGGTGTTTGGGCTTGAGGGTTAATTTTCTGTGGTGGAGCCCTTTGGTCAGATCCATGAAAGTCCCTGCTCCTTCCCCAGGGTCACAGCAAGAGTGGCAGCAGATCTAGTTCTGGGGACAGGAGATTATGGGGTGGGATAGCACAGGCTGACCAAGGGTGGAGCAGTGCCATTCACGTGCCATGGGGACACAGGCACAGCTGTAGGAGACAGCTTGCATATCAGTCTCCCCACCCCTTCCCATTCCCTCCAAAGGGCAGGCTTACTGGGGGGCTGGAGACAGCCACAAGTCCGTGAGTCCTGCCTCTTGGACTGAAGAATTCAGATTTGGCCCAGGGAGGTGAGGAGACTAAAGCCCACAGCCCAGCTCTCAGGGGCCATGGGCAGCATCACTCCTGAGCCTCCGGCACTCCACTGATCGCCTGCACGGCAGGCCAGGCTCCCCTGAGGCTAGTCCAGGGGATGTGGGTGACCGGTGCTCCTGTCCCACTGTAGTGGACACACAGAAAGGGCAGAGAGCCTTCTCCACCGTTCGTGGGAAACAATGAAGGCAACCAAGGAAAGCCAGGATGGGGTCTGAAGTTAGGTTCTCTGCTGGGCAATGATTTAAGGCCACCTTATCAGGGGGTGGCAATACTGTGGTGGGGGCAGGGGTCACCCCAGCAGCCTCAGAGATCCTTCCTGTCCCTCCTGCCACAGGACGAAGAGCTGCTGGGCCACGTGCAGAGCGCCATCCTGCAGGTGCAGGGTGACTGCGAGAAGCTCAACATCACGACCGGCAACCTCATCGAGGACCATCGGCAGAAGCAGAAGGACATTGACGTGAGCGGCCAGCGGGGCAGCAGGAGCGGGCGGGGGCTCGACTCTGCCCGCTGCCCTTCAGCTCCTGGCTCTTCATCTCTGCCCGCTTGGCCCCCAGGTGCTGTACCAGGGTCTGGAGAAGCTTGAAAAGGAAAAGGCCAACAGGGAGCACCTGGAGATGGAGATCGACGTGGTAAGTGCCAGGCCCTGGAGCCGCTCTGTCCCAGGGAGGTCTCGCTGGCCATTCTTTGAGAGGCCAGGAGTGGAGGGGGCAGGAGGATCGTGGGCTCCTGGAAAGTCCCAGGGGAACGGAGCCCCTCCACGGCTCTCTCCCAGGTGGGGGGCTGCCTCCTCTCTCTCCGGACAGAAAGCTGACAAGAGTGCCCTGGCCTCCAAAGTGAGCCGCATCCAGTTTGATGCCACCACGGAGCAGCTGAACCACATGATGCAGGAGCTCGTGGCCAAGATGAGTGGGCAGGAGCAGGACTGGCAGAAGATGCTGGACAAGCTCCTCACGGAGATGGACACCAAGGTGTGGGGCAGGCGCGGGCTGGGGGCTCTCCATCGCCATAATCCTGCCCCTGGCCCAGGACACCACCACCCTGTCTGGGGCCAGACCCCCACCTGCTGCCTTAGAGCTCACCTGTCGCCCTGGACCCGCAGCTGGACCGCCTGGAGCTGGACCCACTGAAACAGATGCTGGAGGACCGGTGGAAGTCGCTGCGACAGCAGCTCAAGGAGCGCTCTCCGCTCTACCAGGCTGACGAGGCAGCCGCCATGCGGAGGTGAGGCCTGGCAGCGGGGGAGCTGGCACACTGTGCCAGTGCGGGAAGGTGCCAGGCTGCAGTCCCAAGCAAACAGCTCCCACCACACACAGCCGAGCCTGCCCAAGACCATCCCGCGGTGCAGGGACAGGATTTTGGAGCTCGTCTCTTGTAGCTCAGGCCCCTTCATCGCACAGGAGGAGAAAGGGAGTGCAGGTGGCATGAGGCTCTCTGGCCTTGGGTGTGCTATCCCTTTGGGTCAGGGAGGGGTCCTCAGTCCCCTGAGCTGAGACAGCTTCTGGGAGTCTGGCCCCAGCGGGCTTGAATCCCAGGAGTCCCATTCTTGGCCACCAGAGGGCCCCCAAGGCTCACACAGGGCACCCTCTCGGGCCTTGGATGAGTACAGACAGATGTGGAACGTGAGCCTGGGAGCAGGTGGGTTCTGGGAGCAGAGCGGGGATCTGCCACCCTGAAGGGCTGAGTGCCCAGCCTGCCTGGCCTGCGGAGGGCCAAGCCTTTCTGGGGACCCTCTGGGCAGGGTGCTCACCCTCCATGTGCACCCCTCCCAACAGGCAGCTCCTGGCACATTTCCACTGCCTCTCCTGCGACCGTCCCTTGGAGACACCTCTGACCGGACAGTGAGTGTCCACGCCCACACACCCGGCAGGGCTGTTCCTCCCCTGCTCCCCGCCACCCCTCCTTTCCTTCTCAGTCCTGCACGAGGGCCCAGCCTGGGTGGTCCAGAAAGTTCTGGAGGCAGGTGGAAGGTGGGGAGTAGATGGTAGGTGGACTTGGGTGATGGGATTCCTCACACTCTGACCCACCCCTTTCCAGAATCATGCCCCTGACACCTGTGGGTCCGGGCCTGCCGGGGCACCGATCCATGCGCCCCTACACGGTGTTTGAGCTGGAGCAGGTCCGGCAGCAGAGCCGCAAGTATGGGCAGCAGGGTCCTGGGACGGGGCCTTGGAACGGGAAGCTGGGGCACAGACAGCTGAGTGAAACAGAGAGCAGCTCTGGGGGACTGTGCAGAGGGCCTCCTCCTTGGGGCTGGGATAGTGGGGGCCACTAAACTGATTTCTGAACTAGCTCCCCGCTTTTCTCCCGGCATGAGTATTGGAGAAAGACCTGTTGGGAGTTACGGTGGGATGTTAATAAGGTAGCAGCTGAGAGCTCCTCTGCTTCCCACCACCTCCCCATCCTTCAGCTGACTCAGCAGCCTGGGGGTGGGGGAGGGGATGGAGAGGGGCCAGCATTGCTCAGCCTGAGGGTTACTGGGGGTGGGGCGTAGCACAGGCCGTCCTCACCCCCTAAGGATGGGGTTCATGGGAAAGAGGACCTCAAACCTTCAGACTGCTCTTGGAGCCCTAGGGGTTCCAGGTATGCAGGGCCAGGTGCCAGGGACTGGACAGGAGAGGCCAGGGGCCGATGTTGGCTCCTCCACCCCAGTGGTTAGAGGCTTTGCCCACTTGGCTCTCTGTACTTTTCCACTGGAGGAAAACGTCTGGCATTTCACGGGACTCAGGGCTGGCTTGGGTCACACAGGACCCTGCACAAAAAGGGGCCCGAGGCCGAAGGAAGTGGCTTGCACAAGGGCGAGGCACAGAGCGGCTCCGAGGTCCTGTCTGATCCTGGGCTGATCCTGCCTCCCTGCTGCTCTGTAGCTTGAAGCTAGGCAGTGCCTTCCCTCGGGGTGACCTGGCGCAGATGGAGCGGAGCGTGGGGCGCCTGCGCACCATGCACTCTAAGATGCTGATGGACATCGAGAAGGTGCAGATCCACTTCGGGGGCTCCGTCAAGGCCAGCAGCCAGATGATCCGAGAGCTGCTGCAGGCCCAGTGCCTCAGCTCCCCCTGCTACAAACGGTGAGGGCCCAGGTGGGCCAGGGTCCGAGGGGCGCGGACTGTGCCCACTGCGGGTGGCTTCTGCCCACCCCTGGCCACGTGGACAAACGCCTCACCTTGCTGCTGGCAAAAGCCCCAGGGAGAAAAGGAAGCACGTGGGAGAGAGTGTTTGTGTGTGTGTCAGTGTGTATGTGTGAGCATGAGTGTATGTGTTGTGTCTGTGTGTGCCAGCATATGAGTGTGTGCGTATGTGTTGTGTGTCAGTGTATGTGTGAACATGTGTTGTCTGTCAGTGTGTTTGTGTGTGTGCGAGTGTGTGTGTCAGTCTGAGCATGTATATGAGTGTGAGCATATGAGTGTGTGTGAGCGAGTGTGTATATGCATGAGTGTAAGTATTTGAGTGTGTGAGCATATGAGCGTGTGTTGGTGTGAATGTGTGTGAGTGTATGTGTGTTAGTGTGTGAACATGAGTGTATGAGAGCATATTTGTGTGTATGCACGTATGAGTGTGTGCATGTGCACGCAAACATGCGTGTGTGCGTATGAGCGTGTGATTGAGAGTGTGTGAATACGTGTGGTCTTCAGAGTGGTCCAGCCTCGAGGTTGGCCCTCACCCGCCCTGCTGTCCCGGGACCCCCTGCTCTGCCCTGACTCGTGCAAACCCTGCAGAGAGCTGCCCACTTCCCTCTGGCCCGCCGCACCATGGATGGGTCCCAGGTCACGTCCCTGGTGGCCTGCTCCTGATGATTCCACCCTGTCTTCATCACAGGGTGCCAGATACGGCCGACTACACCTACTCCACCGTGCCCCGGCGCTGCGGGGGCAGCCACACCCTCACCTACCCGTACCGCCGCAGCCGCCTGCAGCACCTGTCCCAGGGCCTGTGTCCCGCTGATGAGATTCAGACCGCCATGAAGGTAGGGCCCTGCTGGGGGCCACCAGGTGGGAAGGCCCTGACACGGCTCCAGATTCCCAAGTCATTCCGGAAACACCACCAGAAGCCGCCCCATCCAGCCCTCTGCCTTGAGGCAGTTTCTAATTCAGACCCAGTTAAAGCTGCAGGTTTTCATCCTGTGTAGGGAAGAATCCATCCTGGCTACCCTCGACCCAGCACTACTACCGCCCGCCACCGGCCCTCAGAATGATGCCGTCTCCACCTCCCTTCCCTTTGTCTCTCTGCCCTCGTGCTGCCTGAGTCCCCCAGGAGGGTTCTGAGCACTGTTTGGTGCCCTAAGTCAGGAGATAGCAGCGCCCTGCACCCAGCCTTGGTGGAGGCAGGGCCAGAGGGGAGGCTCCGCGTGCCCCAGTGCTAACAGATGCATGTCCGCCTCTGCAGCACGACGAGGTGGATATCTTGGGCCTGGACGGACATATTTACAAGGGACGGATGGATACAAGGCTGCCAGGCATTCTGACCAAAGACAGTGAGTGTCCAGGTGGCCCAAGGGCCCCTCAGTCTCCTTGCTTGGGTCCCACAGGGACACTCATCTCTTGGTAGGCCAGGCACTTCTTTGGGCTGCCAACCCCTGGGTGCCTTCCTCCTCTACTTCCCTGACTCGAAACGTTCAGATCGCTTCCAAAGCCACCAGGCGAATGTCTGCAGGTGGAAGACAACTGTCCAGCCTCAGCCAACCGGCCAGGATGTGGTGGCCCTGTCTTTTCTTGCCAGCCCCCACCCTCGGGCAGCACCACTGTGCTTTCCTGCCGATGCCCCTGCCCACGGCACATCCCGGCCATGTCCCACCCTCCCCTTCTTTAAGACTCAGCGCAGGCCGGGCGCGGTGGCTCACGCCTGTAATCCTAGCTCTCTGGGAGGCCGAGGTGGGCGGATCATTTGAGCTCAGGAGTTCGAGACCACCCTGAGCAAGAGCGAGACCCCATCTCTACTATAAATAGAAAGAAATTAATTGGCCAACTAATATATATATATATAAAAAATTAGCCGGGTATGGTGGCACATGCCTGTAGTCCCAGCTACTTGGGAGGCTGAGGCAGTTGGATCGCTTGAGCCCAAGAGTTTGAGGTTGCTGTGAGCTAGGCTGACGCCACGGCACTCACTCTAGCCTGGGCAATAAAGTGAGACTCTGTCTCAAAAAAAAAAAAAAAAGACTCAGCACAATGCCTTCACCTGAGCCCCCTGCCACTTAGTGATCTCTTGTCCTCTGAATGCCCACTTCCAGTTGACCTCCCCCAAAGTGTGCCGTTTCTTACTTCCCACAGTGCGTTACAGCCACGAATGATCCTTTGTAGTCACCTCCCCTCCTGAACTGGAAACCCCGGGTCAGAACTCACACCTGGCACAGAGACCACATGAGTGACTGGATGGATGGATGGAGGGAGGGAGGGAGGGAAGGAGGGAGGGATGGACAGACGGACAGATGGCTGGATGGGTGGGCGGGCGGGGACATGTGAATGAATGATGCATTGTTTCTAAGGACCATAGCCACACATCCAGACAAAAAGGGACCCCCTACAGCTGAGGCTGCCTGTGCCCAGCCCTGCAGCCCTCTCCCCACCCCATGTGTTCCCATGGAGCTCTGACTTGGTGTCTCAGAACTGACCCTTTCCTCCACTGCCCCCATCAGCCACAGGGATGTCAAAGCCCAAGTCCAAGCAGTCCCGGTCCCACAGGCAGCTGTCCCTCATCGACAACAGCCAGCTGCCCTCTCGGCCTCAGAGTGCTCAGATGTTGGCCATCAACAACCCAGGTAGCTTCCTTTCTGGATGGAGTGTTCTTCCAGGTGGCCTTGGCTCTGCCCTAGGCCTCTCCTTGCCCCGCTGGCCCCCTTTCTTGCCCGTGCTGGTTTATACCTTTGTTTCCCTGCAGAGGAAGGGCCTGGGAGCTGAAGGATGGGATGGGAGGAGGAAGAGAGAAAAGCCCTAGTGACTGAGTGCTTGACATGCACTAGGTCTGTGGGGTAGATACTGTTGCTGCCCTATTTCACAGAACAGGAACAGGGACAGGGTCTGCCACCCACATCTCTGGCTCCAAGGCCACATCTTTCCCCTGCTCACATGTGCTGACTCTCCTGGAGTTAGTGCTCCCAGGCTCTGCATGGTGGCTGGTGGGCATGGGGCCATGACCAGGTCTGGAAGGTCCCTAGGGTCCTTGACCCCAACCTCACACCCACCCTCACCCCCACCCCCTCGGGGAGCTAAATCATGCTTAAAGGGGAGGGAGCTAAGGGCCTGGGGCTCTTGCTAGGAGCCACTGACCTGGAGTCAGGAGGCTGGATTGCTACTAAGTGACTTTGAGCAAGTCTCTCCCTCTCCATACTTCAGTTTCCTCATCTGTCATCAAGGGGTTAGTACTTCTTAGAGTGAGGGCCCTTCCATGAGGATCTAATAAAAGGTGCCAGCCATCCTCCTCTAAAACAGTTATGTACCCAATTTGCAAATGCTTGCAGGAGGTTCAGGGGTCCCCTGGAGCCCCCACAACACCCCCAGCCCCAACATTACCCTAGATCAGTGGCCCCCAACCTTTTTGGCACCAGAGACCGGTTTCATGGAAGACAATTTTTCCACGGACTGGCGGGCAGGATGGATGGTTTCAGGATGATTCAAGTGCATTACGTTTATTGTGCAGTCAAACCTCTCTGCTCATGATAACCTGTATTTGCTCCCCAGCGCTAGCATCCCCGCCTCAGCTCCATCTCACATCATCAGGCATTAGATTCTCATAAGGAGCGTGTGCCCCAGACCCCTCGCACGTGCAGTTTACAGTAGGGTTCACACTCCTATGAGAATCTAATGCAGCCGCTGATGTGACAGGAGGCGGAGCTTATACAGAGATGGGGAGCGGCTGAAAATACAAAGGAAGCTTTGCTTGCTCGCGGCAGCTCACCTCCCACTGTATGGCTGGCCCGGTTCCTAACAGGGACTGATACCAGCCTGCAGTCCGGGGTTGGGGACCATGACCTAGATGCTCTCCAGCATCCCTTCCACCCCAGCACTCAGTGAGGGCCCGCGATTGAGGGAGGGGGAAGCAGAAACAGCTTAAGTGGCAGTGGTGGTGATGACACCTATTTCCATCGTGGGCTCCTCACCAGCCATGCAGTTTAGCAGCACCACACACATGAACCAATTTTAACCGTACGCCAACACTAAGAGGTAGGGACCATTGTTAGCCCTACTTACAGCTGAGAAAGCTGAAGCACAGAGAGGTTAAGATAATTGCCCTCGGTCACGCAGCTAGGAGATGGCAGAGCTGGAATTCAAAGCCAAGCCCTCTGCTCCCAGAGTCAGTGCTGGTAACTAAGGGGCTGGGATGGAGAGTTTCAGGGGTGGACAGTGAGCACAGGACTGTCTCCCAGACGTGTTTTCTTGGGGATACTCAGCTCCCTTCTCCTACTCACCCACTCTCTGCTCCAAGGGCACTTAAAATGTTATGGAAGCAGGAGAGAGGGGCATGAGAGTCTTAGGGAAACTCCCTGCACCTGTGTGAATGCCGCCTAGTGCCGGTGTTAACAGAGGAAACATTACCAAAGAGGCAGACTCTTGGCCCCTGCAGAAGGGCTTGCTTACGTATTTATTTTTCACTCACAAAGATATAAAGGGCTTTCAGTGTTTGTGTAGGAGCTTGCACGGAGCACCCCGCCCCGGCCGCTCCCCGCTCCAGCTTTATGCCCCATCTCAGCCAGGCTAACGGGCTGCTCCCGCCTTCCCTGGCTTTGGGCAAGCTGGGGGCCCAGTGGATGTGGGAGTGGAGGCAGAGCAACCTGAACCCCTCCTGTCTTGCAGTTTCTACACGTCACAGGAAAGACAGACCCGTCTCCTCTGAGGCGCATCTCTCGCAGACTGTAGTCCACCCGCCCAGCCCCATGGGGATGGCAGAACTGCAGGGCAGCCCCCAGGGGTTGCAGATGCACATGGACGTGCCTCCAGGGGAGGGGATGGAGGAGCCCACCCGGGGCCCGCGGTCCACCACTGCTCACCGACCAGACCTATAAATAAATGTTCAGGAAAAAGTTCAGCTTGGGCGAGGCTTCTCTGACAGTCCTGGCCCAGGAAGACGGAGTGAGAGGGAAGTGCCCACTGCTGGCCGGCAGCCAGCCCGATGCGCCTCCAGACCACCCCCAGGTCCCCTAGGCAGACCTCTTGGAGAGAGGGTCTGCTCTGTAGCCTGAGGACTAAACCTACAGCCTCTGTTCTCTGAGGGCACTGGGGCTTGAGGCGGGCTGGGCATTGCACCTAGACAGGGAGGGCAACACAAGGCAGACCCCAGGCTCTGGGCCTGGCCCCGGGGACTGGCTGAGCTTGCTCTCACCCCGGCAGCTCTCTCTTGATCTTGGCTAGACCTGGGGTGCTGCCGCCTTCCCTGGCTCCTGCCCTGCCTTCTGGCCTGGGGGCCTGGCCTGAAGGGCACTCTGCTTGCTGAGGCCCTCTGGGCAGGCTGGGGCCTGTGCTGTGGCTGTCACGCTGCACCCTGGAAGTGAGGGTGGCAGCTGCCTGCTGCTCTCTCCACTCCTGGCACAGGGTCCCAGAGAAGCAGTGTCATCAGCCGGAAGAAAATCCCTGCAGCCAGCTGGGGAGGGCTCTGTTTGCTACCCTCTACTGCTCAGCCTCGAGTGGGCTGGGGCCAGGGGTTGCCATGGCTAATGCCCACTCTCCCCGTGCCCTTCCTCCCCAGGGAGATAGAGCACAACAGAGCGTCTTCCCAGGGGGATCGAGAGGTGGGACCAGCACTGGCCCAGAGGCCTGTGACCTCGTCCTTGGCCTGTTCAGCTGTGTGCTCATCTCCACACTAGCCCCCAAACCTGCAAGGACTCCCTGCTTCCCCCACCCAGTCCTTTGTGCTAAAGGTCTTGGCGGGTGGGAGGGGACAGAGGAGCATGGGTAGGCCTGAGCTCAGGCTGCTGCAGCAACAGCAAGGGACAAGCCCCACCACTGCTGCAGCCAGGACTGAGGAATCCCCTGCCCTCCTGGGCTTGGACTTCAGCCGGATTCTAGGCCCCCCCTGAGATGGGAGAGCTGCCCCCTACCAGGCCTACAGAGCCCTGCAGTCAACGCGGTTCTGTCTGCCCAGAGGCTCCCACCCAGAGACGGAAGTACCAGATCAAAGATGGGGCTGCCCCCACCTCCAGTTCCCATCTCCTCCGGACATGGGAAAGGGATGTCAAGGGCAAGAGGCCCGCTCTGGGGTGTAAAGAGGAAAGAGTGGCAGGAAACAGCCCAGAAACGGGTTTCTCACCCTGACATGGCGTGGGCAAAGGAGGGCGGGCCTGGCTGGGGGTGCCGTGGGGCGGTGGGGGCTCCCTCCTGATCTTCGGAGAGCCAGTGACTCTTTAGGTAGCAACGTCATGCTCATGGCTGGACGGGGAGGAGCTGCTTGGCAGTGGAGTCCTGGGTGGGCTCCCTGTGCCCGTGCCCCTCTGCGCCCCTCTCTTGCACTCGGGAGGCAGAGCCAGGGCCGGCCCCTCCTCCACCCCAGCCGGCTCCTGTTTCTCTCGCTCAGGCCCCACCCTGGCTGCGAAATGTCAGAAGGTCAGCTCAGTTTCCCTGGCCTCGAAGCCAAATTCACCACCAGCTTGGCAGGGAGGGGCAGCCTAGCCCTCCTTACCCTGCCCCACGCCCACACAAGAGCCAGGAGTGACATTCCCAGAGCCAGCCAGGCCAACCCTGACCATAGCGCACCTGGGCATGGCCAGCAGGCTCTCTTGTCAGGCTGGGCCCCGTACCCGGGCAGACCCTAACCCAGGCCCCAGCAGCCTCTGGGGATGTCAGAGCGTGACCACCCACGTGTTGAGGGGCTGCCCCTTGCAGCCTGGGAAAGCGCAGGTGGGCAGGGGAAGGGGTGAGGCTGGGAGGGGTTTCAGGGGTTTCCAACCAGGAAACAAAACTGAAAGGACAAACCTAGCTTCCAAGTATATGGGTATGTCACATGCAGAGGAGGCAGAGAGCAGCTGGGCCCACTGCAGGAGGGGCTGCCCCACCACCCACTGAGTGTGAGAAGATATGAGAAGGCCCAGAGCAGGATGGGGTGGCTGCCGGTCTGGGCCCGCTTAAAGTTTCACTTCACTTTGGGCCTGAACCTCCAACCCTCAGTCCCGGTCAGTGTCCCGGCAGCACTTGGTCCCCCTCAGACCCCTGCAGAGAATGAGGGGCAGGGGAGGGTGCCCCCCCACCCACAGTGCTCTGGCTGCCCAGAGCGTGTGGTTGTGCAGGCCAGAGCTGGGGGAGGGATCAACATGTGACCTGTCACCCACTCCCACAAGCCAGGTGGCCAGGCTCCCCCCACCCACCCGAGCACCTGCACTAGAGGACCTGAGAAAGGTGTACTGGTCAGGAATTGCCAACACTGCCCCATTCTAATGCCTGGAGGGCTGTGGGGAGGGGGAAGTGGAAGCAAGTTCCTTTGGGGACCCACCTTGTCTCATGGCTCTGACAGCTTTGGTTGACCTTTGGGACATGGCCACACAACAGGCCCACAGAAACACATGGCCCTGGAGGGAGCTGAGGGCAGGAGCGGACATGGGCCAGCTGGAAGGTGCCAGGCAGTGGGGTAGGTAGCAACAGGCCACCAGGTGAAAAGGGCAGCTCTCCCCGCCGCAGATGGAGACAGCTTCCAGGGCTGAGCCCTAAAGGCTGTCCAGGCAGGGGCTACACGAATAGGGGCCCAGAAGGAAAAAGGGTTACAGCAGCCAACTCAGGATTTGCCCCTGCCCCTCCCCACCCCCATCCTCCCACCGCAGTCTGGATCCTGCCTGTGCCATCAGACCTCCTGGTGTGAATGCCCCACATCACAAAACATCCGGACCAGCCAAATGGCAATGGCACCCCACCCAACCACAGCATGGCCAAGAGACCCACTGTCCCTCTTCCCATCTCCCAAGGAGATGGCTTTTCCTACCAAGGCAAATAAAAGCACCACAAACCAGGGAAGTTAGAAAAGTCTCTTTTTAAGTTTTTAAATTAAAATTTCACCCTGGTGAGGCAGGATTTTGACGTGGGAACTAACCCACAGGATCTCCCCGGGGACCTTGGACATGCAGCCCAGGGGGCAGGGTGCCTATGGGACAGTCAAGTCGCCAGTGGGCAGAGCCTGGCCTTTGACCCAAGCCGGCTCTTCAGTGCCCTATCAGCCCTGCACAACCAGCTGCAGACAGGGGTGACAGCCAGCAATCAGGGGTGAGGGGAAGGAGATGGGGAGGACCCCTGGGCCCAGAACCCCGGGGCTGGCTACGGGGGTGGGGGGGGGGGCCCGTGAAGCCCCAGGCCCCTCTGCAGCTGCTATTGGGCTGCCCCCAGGCCTGGAGCAGTGAGATCCACTTGCCGATACTAGAAGGTGTGACTTCTGAAAGGAGGCAGTTGACAGAAGATCGTTCCATCCGGCTCTGAAGCACACCCCTGCCCCACAAGACCACGGCAAGGCTGGGCGGGGGAAGCGGTGCTGGCCCAAGAGAAGGGTTGTCTGGGCCCTTTTCCTCTGACCCCAGCACCCAGGTGCGCCCCATTCTCACATACATTAGTTATATTTATATATTCATATATATTATAGTTATATATTAAAAAGAGGAAAAACCTTGCCTGAAGAGAAACTCCTCAAGGACCCAAGTGGCCCAAGAAGTTTACTGTCCCCCCCACCCACAAAAATTCTTTTATAAAATCTTCCAGTGCGATCTTCAGGAAACCCCCTGCCCTCCCTAGCCCCCCTTCCCTGGCCCTCCTGTGTCTCCACAACCCTGGACTGCCCCCAGCTCCAGCCCAGCGCCTGACGGCACCCAGTCTCATCTCTGGCCATCCACAGCCGCCATGGCTTTCTGCTGGGCGCCCCCCTGTTGCGCTCCGGGAGGCCACGTGGGCTGTGGGCAGTGGAGGCGGTGGAAGGTGGTGGGGGAGGAGGGTGGGAGCCAGGGCACCTGGTGGCCAGGGGGGGACGAGGCCCAGAAGTGGCTGAAGTTTGCAGGCGGGGAGCAGGCCCCGGCCGTCATGGGGCTGTTGCTGCTCTGCAGGCCCTCAGACGCTCGAAGCTTGGAGAACATGGCCAGCGCGTCAGGGAAGTTGGGTGGCGTGGCAGGTGTGTTGCTGGGAGTACACATCTGCTGGGAGAGAACACAGGTGTGGGCGGGGCCGCTTGCCAGGGTCCCAGCGCCTTCCAGTCGAGGAGCACCCAGCTCGGCCCCCCCCTTACTCCCATTTTTCAGGCCACAAGCAGCTCCAACAAGACAAAAGCACCCCTTTCGTCCTGAGCCCAGGGAAACAAAAAGGACAAAACCCAATGACTTTATCAAAACCAAGAGCCTTTGATGATGCCTGGTAATGACCCCAAGGAGTACCCAGACTCAACGGTTAATTCCAACCTGAAGCTCAGGTGTCAGATTGAAGAAAGAGCACAGGGAGCAGGGCAGGACGGCATGCTCAGCGCCTCCCGCCACAGTCACCCTCACATGTTCCCAGGTTGTCACTCAAGGGAGAGCAGCCAAATCGAGGGTCCCTTCCTGTGCCAGCCATGGGAAAGCCACACTGTCTTGGTGTGTGGGCTCACTCCACGTGACTAGGGCCACCAGGCCCTGCAGCCTTTGCCTCCCTCTTACTTCTCACAGCGATGCTTGGTGGTTTCAGGTATTCTCTCCAAATTACAAATGAGGAAACTGAGGCCCAGAAGTCAAGTCACTTGCCCCAAAATGTACCCCTAGCAGTGCAAGTTGAGAAGATAAATTCCCAGGCTCCCAGGTCTGCAGGCCACACTAGGCGGCATTTACGAAGTCAAGCACAGTTCGCTCTGGGCTTGCTTCCTGAGGACAGAGCCCAAGGATTTCTGTTTCACATATCTGCAGCCTAGGCCCCATGCCCTTGGCCAGAGGCTGGCAGCTTCTCAGTCTGTCCAGCCCCTCTCCCCTCTTCCTGGGGCTCCCATATCTGCTGTCTTCTGCCACTACCTTCGGGAGCCCCTCACTGGGGGCGGGGGCAAGAGGCACACAGAGCACAAGACCTACGCAAAGCTGGTTCGGACCTCAAAGCTGCTTTTTCCTTTCCTAGGAAGCCATGGGAGTTCTTTGAATGTCTCCTAATTTTAGCAACACCAGCCCCTCCCCCAGGCACAGAAGTCGGGGGAGCAAACACTCTTCACCGTAAAGGAGGGAGCTTTCACAGTTCTGCAGTTAAACCCAAGCCAGAAGCAAGGGGGTACACACCTGGGTGGGGGACAGCAGCCAGCCCTGTTCACTCAGGCCCATAGTCAGCCCCTGGGGAGCTCTGACCAGTCTTCCTAAGGGCCTGGCCCCACCCAGACCTTTTCCCTCCTCCCTTTGCTATTCTCTACCCCACCCCCCAGGGCTGACTTCTCGGCAGCAGGAAACAATGAATGGGGGGTGGGGGCCAATTGCATCACAGCATCGTGACCAACTTCCCCAGATCTCCCCAAGTCAGCCAGGCTTGTCTCCTCCAACAGCCACCAGAGAACAGCCTTCGTGGCTAACAGGCCTGGGCCGGCCTGGCAGCATGAACCTGGCCAAGTTCCTGAACCTCTGGAGCTTCTCGCTGCTTTCATGAAATCAGGGGTTTGGACCAGAGTTCTAAAGCCCCCTCCTCCAGCTCTCAAGTGAACTCAGTGTCCACTGCCACCTGCCAGTACCCTCCTGCTTCCAGTCTGGAGTGCCTTTCTCCATTTCTGGGCCTCTCCAAATCAACTGGGAACCTTCCTTATCTGGGAAGCTTCCTCCAACTGTGGGGATCTACAGTAATCAATCATTTATCAGGACAATCATCTATCAGTAACTCAGGCCTTGGGGTCACTTCTGCCATTGCCATTTTGCTATTACCGGTCTCTGGTGTTTTTAACTTTTTCCTTATGGTGTTTTCCACTGTGCTGATAAAGTGCTCAACACTTGTGCACTGATGGATACACTGATTATGATGTTACAAAACCTGCCACCTCCCTTGAGGGAAGCTTCCAAAGGGGACCCAATCCCCCTGGGATTTATAGACAAGGCGCAACAGGAACTAGACAGGATGCCAGTACCAGCTCTTCCCAGGGAGCCTCCCTGTGCCCAACCCCCAGAATGGCTGTTGGAAGAGCCACAGCTGGCAGGAGCAAACCTCAAGGCTTGAGAGGAGATGGAGGGAGCTCCCAGGCTCAAACACAAGGTGGGAGCTAGGGATTTCCCATGTGGATGCAGGGTGGGTGTCTCTGGAGACAAACCCCTTCTGGGTTTACTAAGAGCCCCGTGGCCAGCACTGTCCTCCCATCACACTCCAAATGCCATTTTCATTTGATTTATAACCAGCAAGAGCCACTGCAAGAGATAGGCTAGTTAAAAAGGTCAAGACAGACCCTTCTCTACTTGTCCTTTGTGACTAAATGAAAACAGGGAGCCAAGGACAAGACACAACAGGGGAACCATTTGCAGGCTCTGCTCTGGAGGGAGCCATGGGCAAGGACACCAAGTGTTAAAAATGCCAAAAATGTACTCCAGAAGCCACAACAGATCTGGGGAATAATGTTTTACAGTCCCTATCACTGAGGCCAGGCCCTCCTCCCCAGTAGGCTAATAGGTAACTAGGGGGGTGGGGTGAAGAAGGGATGTACGGGGCCTCAAGAAAGCAGGGTACATACACCACGGCCAGGAGGGCGAAGGCTTGGGCCGGGGGATAGGCTGGAAACGAGAAGAAAGCAAATCTTGATCTGAGGCTGTATGTATCCAAACATACTGAGATTCAATGCAAATTCTTGGTGTTATCTTGGGTCAAAATCCATGTGTCCTCCATGCTTGGTGTATGTCTTTTTTCGGGGCTTCCCAGTCCCCTTGGGCTTTAGAAGGGTGAACATACCTTTGTGGGTAGAGCCCAGCTTCCTGAGCCACAGTGGATTTATGCCTTTCCTGTTCCCTGTAGCGCTGGGTGTGTGTGTGTGTGTGTGTGTGTGCGCAGAGGGGGGAGGATTTTGCCACTCAACAGCAAGGGGAGCTCCCGCAAACACAAACACCCCAAGTCCCTGGCCGTTGGCCCTTCAATCGGGCTCCCCAGTTCCCCAGATGCCTGGTTATCATCCGAGCCCCCTCCCCTTCCCCAGCCACTAGGGTCTCCCAGCCCCCAGCCCCTGGCTTGTCCTCCGGCCGTCTCCCCCTCCCCCCCACCCCCCCAACTTTGGCGCCCCTTCCCCCTGGGAACGGAGCCCGGCGCAAGGCCTCGGGCCAAGAGGCAGCAGCCCGGGAGGCGGGCCACAAAGTTGGAGGAGCCGGCGCCGGCCTGGGAGCCGCTCTTTCCTGGAAGACATTTTGGCTCTTTGTTTACATTCGCGGCGCGGCGCTCCCCGGCAACATGGCTGTCACCGCGGGGCTGACAGCGGCCCCGCGCCCGCCGGCCCCGCGCCGGCCCCCGCCCCTCCGACGGCACTTACCATCTGGTGGTGGTGGTGACTGTTGGGAATGTTGGTCTCCTGGAAAAACGTGCTCAGGGCGGTCTGCGGACAAACGCGGCGGAGGAGCGGCGGTGAGCGCGGCCCGGGCCCGGCGGAGGGCAGCAGACCCGCCGGCCGGGCCTCCCCGCCGCGCTGCACCCCGACTCCGCGCCCGGTCCCCGGCCCCGGCCGCCGGGCCCCACGTGCCGGGGTGCCGGCCCCGGCCCCACGCGACACCGCTCGCGGACGCGGACCGCCTGACCGGCCGGCGCGAACGGAGCTCCCCGCCCCGCCGCGGCCCGGCCCGGCCCGGCCCCGGCCCCCGGCCCGCAGTCCCCGCCGGGGCGGGCGCGTCCGACGGGGTGGCCCGCACGCACCTCGAACTGCCAGTGGGCCGCCTGCAGCAGCTGCTTCGCCTGGTCGGCCGCGCAGCCCGCGGTCAGCACGAACTGGTTGATCATGACCTGGTGCCGCAGCTCGTCCGTGTTCACCGACATGGCGCGACGCGGCGCTCGGCGGGCGCGGGGGCCGGCCGCCCGGGGCTCGCGCTCGGCCGCCGCCGGCGAATGTTGTGGTCCGGCGCCCGCGGCCGGCCGACACCACAAACAACAGCGCGGGGCGGGGCCGCTGTCCCAACGTTCGGGGGCCGCGAGTCGCCGCCGCTGATTGGCCGGCGCGCCGCTCCGCCAGCGCCCGGCTCCCGGACGGACGTTCGATTCGAACCCTGCGGCCTGCCCGGCCGCACTGTTTCTCTTTCGGCCCGGCCGCGCCCATTGGCGGAGCTCGGCGCCGTGGGGCTCCCGGGCATTGGTCGGCCGCTGTGTTTTGGCTCATCCGGCCTCGTGGTTGGCCGCGGCGGGGAGTTCGGGGCGGGGCCTCGCGCGCTGATTGGCCTCCCAGGGTCCTGTTTGAACTCAACTTGAAAACCTTGAGTGCCTGCTGATTGGCCGAGGTCCTCTGTTTGCTGTTGTAGGCTTGGGGGTGGTGCGGCCAAGTTCATTCATTACTTCATTCAAACTGAACATGCTCAGCTGGAAAAGCAAGACAGAGTGGCTTTGACTCACTTCCTCTGAAAGATGTGGTCATCTCGAGAAACAGAATGATCAAAATAGAAAACAGAGCCTTTGCAGCTTTAAAAAATTAAAGGCATTTAATTTTTTTAAATAACTTTCAAGTAGTCCCATTTTTTGAACTCTTTTATTGAAATAGAACACACATAAGGAAAGTGCGGACGTCACAGGTACGTCACAGGTACCGCTCGCTGACTTTTCACAAAGTGGACAGTCCCCAGATCAATTAACAGAACATTACCTGCACCCCAAGAACCTCCTTCCTGCCACCTTCTAATCACTACCCATCCACAAGGATCAATCAGTCTTTTCCCAGGTTTTAAACCAAAGACTTTGCTCTGTGGAGATGTAAGCCAATATTAATGTACAAAGAAAAAAGTGAGACTTTCTTAGTGACTAATATCCCAAGACGAGTTTATTTTTTTCCCCCCAGACAGGGTCAAGCTGGAGTGTAGCAGCATGATCATAGCTCACTGCAGCCACCAACTCCTGAGCTCAAGGGATCCTCCTGCCTCAGTCTCCCAAGTAGCTGGGACTGTTAGTGAATGCTTGGCCACTTGGTCCTCGAGGCTGCATCAAAAGAAAGAGAACAACATATACTCACCAGCAAATTGGTATTAACTGATCAGCACCTAAGTGGACACATAGGAACTACATTTATTGGGTATTGGGCAGGTGGGAGGGGGAGGAGGGGGCGGGAATATACATACATAATGAGTGAGATGTGCACCGTCTGGGGGATGGTGACGCTTGAAGCTCAGACTTGTGTGTGGGGGGGGTAAGGGCATTATACGCAACCTTAAAATTTGTACCCCTATAATATGCTGAAATAAAAAAAAAAGAAGAAAGAGAACAAGTGGTTTGAGGAGGAGGAGGAAAGAAGTTGTATTACTTTCCTGGCAAAGGAGGAGGATGGAGACTCCTGTTTGAAATGCCATTGTCCCAATAATAAGCAGAAATACAGAGCTTTTAAAGGATGGGTTCTCAGCTTCAGGCAATTACTATTCAACTACAGTTGATTCTGATCTCCCATCTCTGCTCCTCTACCCAAGACCTCCCTTTACCAGGTCCTCGGCTGAGCCATCTCCTTTAGCACAAATAACAAATGACTTACCCTGTCCCTCCCAACCACTGGTCTGAGGCAGGGATGTAGGTTTTAGTTCTCAAAAAGGAGAGGAGGATTTTTTTTTTTTTTTTTGAGACAGAGTCTTGCTTTGTTGCCCAGGCTAGAGTGAGTGCCGTGGCGTCAGCCTAGCTCACAGCAACCTCAAACTCCTGGGCTCAAGCAATCCTGCTGCCTCAGACTCCCGAGTAGCTGGGACTACAGGCATGCGCCACCATGCCCGGCTAATTTTTTTATATATATATATATTAGTTGGCCAATTAATTTCTTTCTATTTTTATAGTAGAGACGGGGTCTCGCTCAGGCTGGTTTTGAACTCCTGACCTTGAGCAATCCGCCCGCCTCGGCCTCCCAGAGTGCTAGGATTACAGGCGTGAGCCACCGCGCCCGGCCAGAGGAGGATGTTTTTAAAAAACAGAAAATATTTTTTGCCATTTTCTCAGGCCATTCTCTCTGTTACATATTCCCCACTCTCCATATTTCCTTCCCATATCTA
>VSMD01121002.1:8143-30790 GCA_008750895.1 Mirza zaza | reverse complement strand
CAATGTCGTCAGCAGGGGTCAAAGTTCTGTTCTCTGCTTCCAGGCAAAGCTGACAGGGAGGGGCTGGAATGGCCCCACTCAGTCAGAGTCTGCGTGTGGGGGTGGGGCTGTCTGAGACCCGCAGTCTGGAGCGGGCCTGGCCTCTTTCCACCGTCCTGAACTCCGCGGCTACTCCTGGGCCTCTGCCAGCAGGCCAGACCACACGCCACCAGGCCTCCCCTGGCTGTGATGCCGGCGGGGGGGTTCCCTGCGCAGGAACGCCACCTGGGCTGGGCGCACGGCCTCCCTTTGGGGGGAGGGTTGCCCTCTAGGACGCTGATCTGCCCCTGAAGGCACACACACCTCAGCAGGCTGTTCACGTATATCCCTTCTGTGCCCCGGGCAATGCGAGGCCTCGGTGCACGGGATGTGGTCTGCAGGTCTGACCTCTGGGTCCCAGAGTTCAACTATATCCCCACCAGGGAAAGCAGTGCCAGTCCCAATTCACCCACAGGGAGCCCACGCTGGGTCTATGTCTCTCAGCCTCAGGCTCTGCCCCGTTCTCCTGGGATCACCGTGCCAGCAGCACCTGGGAAGGCTGGCGGGCAGAGAGCTCACAGTCTGAGTTCCCCTTAGTCAGCTGTAGGGCCCCAAAAGGGAAGGTCCCGTTCCCTGGAGGTGCCTCCGGCTGGTGGCTATATTGTCTCTCTGTCTCTCTGGGCAGCCGCGGGTAGGGTCGGGGGAGGGGAGGAGGAGGCAATATGGCGCCTGCCGCGCGGCTCGGGTCTGTGCACACGGAGGTGCCCCGAGGGAGTTGGGAGCCTGGTGCCGTGTACTGGCTTACCGCTCACTGTCGGCGGCCGTGGCTGGGCTGGTGTCCGCAGGTCCCTCCGCTTGCTGGGGAGCCCACCAGCAGTCCGGGATGCAGGGGAGGGGAAACGGCAGATCCACCTCCCCTTCCCGCTGGTCTCCGGGCTGCTCAGGGGGTCCCAGCTTCCAGTTCTCCTCCGCGACCTCCTCCCGTGGAGTCTCCCGTGGTCTCAGGTACTCCTCCTGCCGACCCTCATCCGATGTGGGCTCGTCTTCTTGCTTCTTTCTTCTAATTTCTGCTAGAATCTGTCTTTTCTGCAGGGACACTCTGTCTGGCGGTGTTTCTCATCCGCCATCTTCTGGGCGGGGGCTTTGGAACCGTGATTTTTCATCTAGTTCCATAAAGTTCCTGTCCTTGTTGGGGTGGGGCGCCATTGATTTAAATGACAGTTTTTACCTTTGGCCAGTATCTCCATGTAGAGTTATGACAGCCAGACTCAGAAAAAATTTACTTTATATGCATTATGCTCTACTTTTTGAAACCAAAAACTAAGAAAAGAGTCATTCTGTTCCTGTGCAACCAAGGTGTCTAAAAAGGGAGAAAGTCCCAAAAGTCCAAAAGGGAGACAGCGAAAATGCAAAGTCATAAGATAGAAGAAACCAAATTTTGTAACTTTCCTTGTGTGATGTGGATCCTGGGCTTAGTGTGAACAAAGAGTCTACTCTTGTATGGCCTGACCCCATTTACAAGATATTAAGAGGATTAGGGTTGGAATTTTTCTACTATTTGCTACTGTGTGGTTGGAGTTTTTGTTTGTTTGTTTTATAATTTTTCTGGAGAAAGGCTCACTTTGAGCAGAATGGAGAGAGTGGAAGCAGGAGTGGCTGCCTCACCCCTTGTTGGCCTGTCTAGGTGGAAGCACTGCAGGCTCAGCTGGGAGAGCAGACCAGGCTCTCTAGAGAACAAGTTGAAGGACTCATGGAGGACAGACAGATTCGCATTGAGGAAATACAAGTTCAGCACCAGAGAAATCAGGACAAAATCAAAGAGCTAACCAAAAGGTGAGTGGCCAGAAAGCTGTACCTGAAGGTGTTTTATTTTTCTGAATGGCTTAAAAGTTAACAGTTCTGTACTTGAGCAGCATAGGATCATAGAACTGAAAGGGACCCTGAAAAAACTGTCTTCATCAGACACCCCTGCCTCTAGGTAGTTAAGCGTCTAGGCTTTTCCAGGTATGCAATTAAGTCTCTTCTTGAAGAGCTGGTTGAGTATTCCACACACCCCTTTTAACTGTTTTAGTGTTTTAGCTTGTTTCTAGTGATTAAGAAACATTATTTTGTCCATCTGATTCAATGTAATAGTGCCTTCTTTTTGTTGTTTGGCCCTTTAATATGGAAAACATGACTTTACATACCTGTACAAAAACACTTGCAAACTCTCCACACTCATGGTTTTTATTCCTTACCTGCTTGCCTTTCTTCACCTTTCTGTAGTCTGATCTCATCCCCACCATGTTAGCAAACATGCCCTTTCTAAGGTCATCATTGCCTTCTTGGTTTCTAAGACCAGTTGTCTCTTTTCAGTCCTTATTGTCTTTAGTATTTCTCTGTGTATTTGGCATCACTAATCACTCCCTCCTTGAAATTCATCTCCCTTGATTTATGCAGCACCTGTCTAACCACCCTCAGCCCTTTGTTTCCAGTGGCCAGACCTGTAACGTATAGACATCCTCCATTGAATATGTTTGAACACCTCAAATTTACCATTGCTGAAACCAAACTGTTGCTCCCAACAAATACTCCCTTCCTCCATCTCCAACCTACATTTCACTCTTTCCCCATTTAATTTCATAGTATCATATCATATCTATTCTGTTTCCCAAGCTTGAAACTTTAGGATCATCCTCAACTCCTAACTCTCATATTCCTTAATTCCAAATCCTTTGGATTGTAAGCCTGAGAAGCCTCCCAAATCCATTCTCTGCCCTCTCACTCTTCCCACATTGATTCAAGCTTTATTTCTTTAAGTTGTTATAATAACCTAACTGTTCTTCCTGTCACTGGTCCCTTTGTACTCTACTGTCTTCCTCACCACTGTGAATTACTGCTTCCATTAGGAGTTATCAGCTGCTTAAAAACATTTGGTAGCTCTCCATTTACCTTATGATAAAGTCCTGATACCTTCGCATGAATCATTAGGAACATGATCATCTGACACCAAATTAGCCTTTCAGCCTTGGCTCCTCCCTTGCTACTGTAGTTCACCTTGTGCCTCAGCCAGACTAATAATAACTGCTTTTTACAGGACACTTGTTTTTTTTTGTTTTTTTTTTTTGAGACAGAGTCTTGCTTTGTTGCCCAGGCTAGAGTGAGTGCCATGGCATCAGCCTAGCTCACAGCAACCTCAAACTCCTGGGCTCGAGCAATCCTCCTGCCTCAACTTCCCGAGTAGCTGTGACTACAGGCATGCGCCACCATGCCCAGCTAATTTTTTCTATATATATTAGTTGGCCAATTAATTTCTTTCTTTTTTTTTTTTTTTTCTTGAGACAGAGTCTCGCTTTGTTGCCCAGGCTAGAGTGAGTGCCATGGGATCAGCTTAGCTCACAGCAACCTCAAACTCCTGGGCTCAAGCAATCCTCCTGCCTCAGCCTCCCGAGTAGCTGGGACTACAGGCATGCACCACCATGCCCGGCTAATTTTTTTTTTTCTATATATATTAGTTGGCCAATTTTCTTCCTATTTATAGTAGAGACGGGGTCTCACTCTTGCTCAGGCTGGTTTCGAACTCCTGTCCTCGAGCAATCCGCCCGCCTCGGCCTCCCAGAGTGCTAATATTACAGGCGTGAGCCACCTTGGCCAGCCTTCTTTCTATTTTTTTATAGTAGAGACGGGGTCTCACTCAGGCTGGTTTCGAACTCCTGTCCTCGAGCAATCCGCCCGCCTCGGCCTCCCAGAGTGCTAGGATTACAGGCGTGAGCCACCGTGCCCGGCCCAGGACACTTGTTATATGTGGCAGCACCTTGCTAAGCAATGTCATGCTCTTCTCTGAAGACTTCCCCAGGCTGAATTAAGTTCTTCCTCCTCTAATTCCCATAATGCTTAGTGTGCCTCCAGGATGGTGCTTGTCACCACATGTTGTGATTATATCTTTGGTCACAGGGTCTTGCTATATAGTTTCTGCCCTGATCTCTGTGCACAACAGGCACACGATAAATGTTGGTTTAATACTTAATGCTCCTTATCAAGTTGCACCTCACTGTCTTTTCTGCATTAAACATCCTAAACTTTAAAATATTTTTCATGTTATATTCTTTATTCTTTTATCATTTTTTTATTTTTTCAAATTTTTCTAGTGTCTCTCCATTTTAAAATATGGTGATTAAAATTGGACATGATACTCAAATTAGAATCTCTGATCAGTGCAGGATAGAAAATATGTCCTGGCCCATACAGGCTGTTTCTTTTAACATAGTATAATGTGTTTGGACTTGGCCAGTACTTCTCCATTTTCATTTTTATTTTTGGTATTTTTGTATTAAACATAGCATCTTGACTTTTCATTGGGTTTTGTTTCTAAGGGACTGATATTTTTAAATTATCACAGTAATTTGTAATTTTATATATGTTTTCCAGAATAGTAATAACCTTACTCATTTGTCATTCTCTGCATATCTGAGTACATGATCAGTTCCTTCCATTAGATAGATCATCCTAAGGATATTGAATGACATGAAATCCAAGGCCATTAATGGCTGCCCTTTGGGTGTCGCTTTCAAACCATTTGTATTTTAACAAGACCATACTCTCCCAGTTTGTAATTGAGAACATAATGTAAGACAGAATAAAATAAGTCATTGAAAGCAGGAGAGATCCTTGTGGTAACTGAATCAATCTCTACACACACACACACACACACACACACACACACACACACACACACACACCCCACCCCCCACCTACCTACCTACCTACCTACCTGAATAACTATATATATTCATCTGGTGACATTTACTCTACTTTGTGCCTGGCACTATGCTATCGTTTTCCCTTCATCTATGTACCCTGTTACTTGTGAAGAAAACCAAGTGGATCTGACATTATTTGTTCAGTAGAAAACTATAGTGATTGCTTAATGGTATTTAATATTCTTGCAAGCAAAACATTTAATACAGTATTTTTCTAGGTGGTGAAACATCATTTGTCTATTCCTAAATCTCAAGAAATAATCATCGGGAATCGATTTAGTGCCTTGTGTATATCTAGTAGTTGATGTTGTCCTTGACAATTTGGTAGCAGTGGGGCAAAAATAAATGATAAATAAGGTATATGCAGGCTGGGCGTGGTGGTTCACTCCTGTAATTCTAGCACTCTGGGAGACTGAGGTGGGAGGATCACTCAAAGTCAGGAGTTAGAAACCAGCCTGAGCAAGAGCAAGACCCAGTCTCTACTAAAAATAGAAAGAAATTAATTGGACAACTAAAAATATATAGAAAAAAAAGTGAGCCGGGCATGGTGGCTCATGCCTGTAGTCCCAGCTAGTCAGGAGGCTGAGGCAGAAAGATTGCTTGAGCCCAGGAGTTTGAGGTTGCTGTGAGCTAGGCCGATGCCACGGCACTCTAGCCTGGGCAACAGAGTGAGACTCGGTCTCAAAAAAAATAAAATAAAATAAGGTATATGCTTTTACTCAGGCTGGGAAAAAAATACATGTCGACAGTTAAAATAAGACATAGTATATAAGCAAGTTTTAGATTAAGAGACAGCAATATATGTTAAAACTGATGGAATTTCAGGGAATGGAGATATTAAAATGGGCTAAAATTGTTGAGATGACTTTATAGAGGAAGTTGATCTCTGGTAAAAGGACAAGATTTTGATATAGGGCAGTTGCACTTGGAGCACAGCAGAACTAACCCTCAGTCAGAACACCATGATTTGGTTCTTTTTTGTATTATTCCTGGGAATAGTCTGTGTTTATGCAGGCTACGTGTAAGTATTTCTGTAGTCTTTCTAATCATATAACCTGAAATTAGTACTCAGGAAAATATTTATAAAGGCCAATCTATGAACCAGTGAGCATGAATGGTTATATTATGCTTTGCCCAGTAAAACATGTCAGATTGCCAGTGATCAGACTAAGTTCATTTTTTAAATTGCTAATAGTATTTTTCAAAATTCATATATTGGACAATTTTATTTTTTTTTTTTTGAGACAGAGTCTCACTCTGTTGCCCTGGCCAGAATGCTGTGGCATCAGCCTAGCTCACAGCAACCTCAAACTCCTGGGCTCAAGCAATCCTGCTGCCTCAGCCTCCCGAGTAGCTGGGACTACAGGCATGTGCCACCATGCCCGGCTAATTTTTTCTATATATTTTTAGTTGTCCAATTAATTTCTTTCTATTTTTAGTAGAGACCGGGTCTCACTCTTGGGCTCAGGCTGGTTTCGAACTCCCAACCTTGGGCGATCCACCCGCCTCGGCCTTCCAGAGTACTAGGATTACAGTGGTGAGCCACCGTGCCCGGCCTTATTGTACAATTTTAAAAGAACCTGTATCTTCCCTTTTAGAATAACCCTTTGTTTCAGATGTGCTGTGTAAGCATCCTCATGTCCACACTTGTACTTTCTTTTCTAGTCTCCATTACACCCAAGAACTGCTCTATGAGAGCACCAAAGATTTTTTGCAACTCAAATTTGAAAACCAAAATAAAGAGAAGTCATGGATGCTTGAAAAGGATCATTTGATGTCAAAGATTAAGCAATATAGGGTACAGTATAAGAGGAAAGAAAATAAAATTGGAAAAGTTTTGCCAGTTATGCATGAGAGTCATCGTACCCAAAATGAATATATTAAGGTAATATCCTTATATCTATCTTACAGGTATTGTTTATTTTTCTGGAGGAGTTGAAAGAATTCCAAAGAACCTATGAATTGTCATATAAGATCCATTCAGTCCAGGAAGCTGTTATAGGAGTAGCCTCAAGAAATAGGTTTCAAAGAGTAGCTGATCATCATAGTATTTGGGAATTTAAAATACAAGACTGTTGATTCATTCATTCATTCAACAAATATTTATTACACTCCTACTATGAAATAGGCTCCGGAGCTACAGCAGTAAATAATCTAGACAAGGTCTGCCCTCGTAGTGTTTATATGTTAATGGGTGAGAAAAAACAGAAACAACAAATACCTAAGAAAATCATAGATTATAAAAAAGTAGCTTTAGGCAATAAAGGAATTATATGCAGATTATATGTAATTGCTGGATGCCTGCTTTAGAAGGGGAGCACAGGGTACTCTCTTACTTCTGGTGTTTGTGCTGGGACCTGAAAAATAGACTAAGCTTGCCACACAGACCTAGGGGAAGAGCAAGTTTTTTTTTTTTTTTTTTTTTTTTGAGACAGAGTCTCACTTTATCGCCCGGCTAGAGTGAGTGCCGTGGCGTCAGCCTAGCTCACAGCAACCTCAAACTCCTGGGCTCAAGCAATCCTGCTGCCTCAGCCTCCCAAGTAGCTGGGACTACAGGCATGTGCCACCATGCCCGGCTAATTTTTTTTTTTTTTTCTATATATATTAGTTGGCCAATTAATTTCTTTCTATTTTTATAGTAGAGATGGGGTCTCGCTCTTGCTCAGGCTGGTCTTGAACTCCTGAGCTCAAACGATCCGCCCACCTCGGCCTCCCAGAGAGCTAGGATTACAGGCTTGAGCCACCGCGCCTGGCCGAAGAGCAAGTTTAAAGGCCTTGGGGTACCTTAAAGGAAAAGGAAGGATGTCTTTGTGGTTGTAGAGGAATAAGCAAGGAGGAAGTGGCATGTGAGAAGGCTGGAGGGGAGGCAGTAGCCATCGTGGAGGGCCTAGAGGTCATAGTGAGGCACATGAACTCAGCTCTGAACATCATCATGTCTGCGAGGGACTGTGTACAGGGAAGTGACAGGATTTCATTTAGGTTTTTAGAAGATTGTTTTGGCTGCTCAGTGGAGCATGTATAATAGTTATTGTTGTTAATATTTCTCCCTTTTTAAAGAACTTCAGAAATGTAGCCCAAAACATATTGTAATGTCTTACTTGGAACAGATTCTGAGCTTTGTTATTGGACTCTTCCCAGAGCCAAAAATATTTGTTTTATTTTAAAGAATTTCTACTATGTACACTTTAGAAAAAGGGCTTAAGAGAATAGTCTGAAAGTGGGAGATTTTCAGATGTTTTTCAGAATTCTTTGTTATCTTGTTCCTTAACTCATTTTGTAATTCTGGAAATCCTTTTCTTTCTTTCTTTCTTTCTTTCTTTCTTTCTTTCTTTCTTTCTTTCTTTCTTTCTTTCTTTCTTTCTTTTCTTTTCTTTTCTTTTCTTTTCTTTTCTTTTCCTCTCCCTCTCTCTCTCTCTCTCTCTCTCTCTCTCTTTCTCCTCTCTCTCCTCTCTCTCGTCTCTCTCCTCTCTCTTTCTGAATTACCTAAGTTGTATAACTGAGTATTAATATTTTTTGTCTTTTTGGCCGGAAGTCCCTAAAGGATAAGTTAACACAAGAGAAAAAGCTGTCCAACATGTATCAAGAGCAGTGCATTTCCCTAGAAGAAGAACTTGCCCGAATTCGTGAGGAAGAGGGAATGCGGAGAGAGATCTTTAAGGTACAAAATTCTCTGCCACTTATGATGGAATGGGACGTGCAGATGGCTCAGGGGAATGCTTCCCTCATGTTCATAAATGTCTTCCCTTTCTCCACATTTTAGGACCGCACTAACAAGATGGGGAAGCGTTTACAAATAATGACAAAACGCTATGAGGCCTTGGAGCATCGACGCATCTTGGAAGTAGAAGGCTTTAAGACAGATATTAAGGCTCTCCGACAGAAACTGAAAGACTTGGAGCAAATGCTCTATAAGGTAATTGCTGGTCCTGAATTATCACGAGGAAGAAAAAAGGTGGAGGTGAGGAAACATGGTCAGAAAGGCTCCTCAGAAGAAGGATGTGCCGTTTCCCTGCCGGTAGATGCTAATAATCACCATCTGTTAAGCCTCCCTAAAAATCGGGTCAACAAGCACACACTAGAGGGAAAACAAAAATAGACTGAAATAATTGAATGACTACGTCATTAATATTTCCATCAAAGCTAAACTTAACAGAAATTGTCACCTCTCCCAATTCAAAAAGTAGACTAAAAAAATTATGTCTATTTTACAATTGGGTAAAGCAGGAATAAGTAATTTTTCCCAGTCAGACACAGCTTTCTAGAAATCAGGTTGCTTCAAGAGCCTTCTTAAAGAGGTTTAACCAGTTAGTCACATATCTTAAGTGATTGCTGTGCTTCAAACAAGTTAATTATGAAAAGCAGAGATACTTTTTACCCCATATAATGTTTATATTGGTATCTTCTTTTTACCCAGTTTTAGTTGTTTCTTGATCTCTATCTCAAGCCTCCTTTCCCTATTGTATGGGGAAGAAAGAGTGTCGTGCCTTTTCTGCTTTAATTCTATATTTTCCTTCTTCTGTCATTGAACAAACTAAGGATTGCATTTATCCTATGTGCTCAAAAGCCCATAAAAAGGAGCCAGCCTGGTCTTTATAACTGATTCTCCCCTGATGTATGCAGTAATCATTTTTTCTTCTTTTTTTCAAATCCCTAGGCAACGGTTAATTCTCGGGCAAACCAGGATCTTGCCATTCTTTGTGAGGTCCGTGACAGCAATAGACGGGCACATAAGATACAAGGAGAACTAAAGAACCTTAAGTCCAAAGTGTTTGGTCTGGAGAATGAACTTAGACTCTGTTGATGTCTCCTTTTGGAAATCGCCCGCATTTGGAAGAGGTCAGCTTCCTGAAATCTTAGAAAAATGACATCTCCTAGAAAGTTTAGACCTAGAGTGGGCTAGAGTAGTGGGACACATTATTATAAAGACAGAGTGAGGAATCAAGGACCACTAAGAAAGCTTTCCTTGCATGCTAAGCTTTATTTACAATTTCTGCTGTCCATTTAGCTCGCTGGGGTTGGGGGAACCTGGACCTGAATGACTTAAAGGCTTTCATTATTTCTCCTGTTTATATTAACAGGTTTTTGCTTTTTTAAGAAGACGATGATGAAAACTTAGGAAGAAAGTATTTTTCTATTAGCTTGGCTGAGTGTCAGTGGAAAGGATACTTTCCATAAAGGGATAAAGGCACTCACTGAGGTTGTCTTTCTCCTAAGCAGAGGGAAAAGGCAGCACTTCTCAACTTGTAAAATTTGCATGGGCAGTGGTTATGCAATTTACCCTTTTTCAGTCATGAGCATGTCCTGAATTACTTGGCTGGACAGTCTCATAAAGTTTCACCAGAGGGCGCTAGAGATCCTACTCTTCAACATATTGCTCACCTAGAAAAGCAAAGGTGCCACTTGGCAAGAGTGAGTGAAATCAAAATGATACTTGTATGAAAAGTTTAACATTTTATCAATAACATGGCATTTTTTTAAACAATGTGTATATTCTAACTATTTTCAATAAATTATGTAATTGGAAATATTCTATTCACGTTTTCTATAATTTCTTACTAAAACCACGTTTATATTTTGTTAATGACCTGTTCATCTCCATTTACTTCCTTGTCCTGTGAACACTGCAGTATACAAGTTTTTCTAAGTGATTCCTTTGAAATCATCTGCTATTGGAGACAGCAAGGGTAGTATAATACAAAGGTGATGACACTAAAACTTTATCCATTTTTGGGCAGATTACTATGCATTTGCAGCAGAATAATTGTTTACCTGGATAGCCTCTGGGAAATAAGTTGGTCTTAGCGTAGCATCATTCTGATTTACTCAGGGCATAGGAAAGAACTCAGGTTTTCATTTTTTTTTTTTTTTTTTTTGAGGAAAGTAGTGATTATACTGCCAGCAGGAGATGTTACCTATGATAGCAGATGCATTTTTTTCATGGATAAGTTGGGACAGATACCTCTGGAGGGCCCCAGTCCCAGGCCTTAGAGAGATTTACATAAGTGGATGGTTCTTCGTTTTACCCTAATACTTACCAAATTGGCTTTTCACAACTGTTCCGTTTTTTGTTGCTGGCAAAGCAAAAAGGCTTATTAAATCAGAGAATTTTGGAGTAAGAAGGAATCTTAAATATCATATAATCCAGCTTACTTATTTTATATATGACTGAAGTCTACCACCATTGACTTTAGCAGTCAGTTGATAATGTTTCTAACATACTGGCCTCAATTCCAATGACATTCATCTTCATATTAACCACCCACAGGCGTGGCCACTGTAAACCATATCATCAGTTAAAACTTCTCTGAAGCAGAATAACAAAGAGCACAGGCTTTGGAGAATCACAGATACATGATATATTGACTCACATCTCTAAAACTCTCTAGGCTTTAGTTTCTTAAGGCTATAAAAGAGAGAAATCCCCATGTTTCAGCAGGCTGATGGTGAGGATTAAGAAAATGAAAATCCAGTATCCAGAAGATATAAAGAGCTCTTACAACTCAACAATAAAAAGACTGCACAATTTAAGGCTGGGTGAGGAAGCTCACACCTGTAATCCTAGCACTCTGGGAGGCCAAGTTGGAAGGATAGCTTGAGATCAGGAATTCAAGACCATCTAGAGCAAGAGCGAGACCCCATCTCTACTAAAAATAGGAAAAATTAGCTGGTCATGGTGGTGCATGCCTGTAATCCCAGCTACTCAGGACGAGGAGGCAGGAGGATTGCTTGAGCCCAGGAGTTTGAGGTTGCTGTGAGCTAGGCTGATGCCATTGCACTCTACCTAGGGTGAGAGAGTGAGACCCTATCTCAAAAAAAAAAAAAAAAAAAGTGGTATATCCATACGGTGGTATATTTTTCAGCCACAGAAAGGAATGAAGTTTTGATACACATACTACAACATGGGTGAAATTAGAAAACAGTCTGCATAGAAGCCAGAAACAAAAGGCCACATATTATATGATCCCACATACATGAAATGTCCAAACTAGGCAAATCCACAGAAAACAACAGATTAGTGGTTGCCAAGGGCTGAGAGGAAGGGGAATAAGGAGTGATAGCTAATGAGTACAGGGTTTCTTTTTGGGGTGATAAAAGTATTACAGAATTAGTGATATGGTTATAAAACTGTGCATATACTGAAAAATAAAGGTGAATTTTATAATATGTGGGTTATATATATCCATTTTGAAGATTAAAAATTCCATGAAATGGCATAGTCGGGCATTCAATTACAATTACTATCTATATTTTGGCTTCAATTGACTTCTTCTTTTTTTCTTTTTTTTTTTGAGACAGAGTCTCACTTTGTTGCCCAGGCTAGAGTGAGTGCCGTGGCGTCAGCCTAGCTCACAGCAACCTCAATCTCCTGGGCTCAAGCAATCCTGCTGCCTCAGCCTCCCAAGTAGCTGGGACTACAGGCATGCGCCACCATGCCCGGCTAATTTTTTCTATATATATTTTAGTTGGCCAATTAATTTCTTTCTATTTATAGTAGAGATGGGGTCTCGCTCTTGCTCAGGCTGGTCTCGAACTCCTGAGCTCAAACGATCCGCCCACCTCGGCCTCCCAGAGAGCTAGGATTACAGGCGTGAGCCACCGCGCCCGGCCTCAATTGACTTCTTATCAATTGTTCACCATTGGCAATCAGATTCCATGATGTATTTAATACAATTCATTCCTTGAGCAATTTATTGTGCTTTTTATATGCTAGAAATTGTGCTAGATCTTAAATTTTTAGAGAACACTAAAACACTGCTTGTGCTCTAGAGGTCAATGGGAAAGGTAAACAGAAATAACTCGATTTAGTAGTAAAGTGCAGTGCTGTGGGTGCACAGGACAGAAAGCAGCAGAGAAGATGACTTACAGGAGGTATATTGAACTGAATCTTAACAGTGAATTTGGAGTCAGACAAGAGGCTGGGATCCCACGTAAAGGGACATGTGCGAGGGTGGGGAAGAACAGGAGACAAAGTTATATAACATAGGACATAAGAAATGGCAAGAAATTTCATTTAATACAATTACACAAATCTTAAATATTTCAAGACCTTTTGAATCAATTGAAAACATTTGGGTTTACTTAAAAATGGGGGAAAAAACCAAAATCTGAACTGTTTTGTGATATCGATGCATACATGAGAAACAGAACTGGGAATGCAAATTCTCTTTCTTGAAAATCGGGTAGAATATCATGCAATAATAAACACAGGAAATTTTTATTTCCTGGGACATTTTGTACTGAAGATCAGAGTAAGGCACAATCACTTGATACTAGGATTTATTGTAGTATCTGCAGGACCAAAGTAAAGTATGGTGCAAAAGATCTTTGAAAGGAGCCATCAGTATCATTTGCTTTGCATTTTAAAATTTCTCTTTTAGCCTATACATATGAGTAGCTTAGTAATAAGTCACCTTTTTATCCATGAAATTTATGTGATTTTTCATAACATAAAATAGCCTCTGCCTATGTTATATTTTTGATCCAGTCTTATGATTCTCACTGCCTCTCCACCCACACCACACTAGTTGGGCTACCAAGATTTACCATAATGTTTGCGACATAGCAGATTGTACTGTCACCACTCTGCATATAGGAGCAGAAGGAAGGGGATGCTACTGTCCTCACCCAGAAGAGAAATTCAGGGCCTAAGCTAAAGGGAGACTTTGAGAATAGAGAGAAAGGGGCAGATTTTAGACACGTTCAGGAGCAGAAGAGGCATCCTATCACTGTGATGGATGAGATGTGAAGCTTAGGGGAGAGTTAAGGACTGTTCTCTAACTTCAAAGTTTCCAGCATGGGGGAATCCTGTGTATAGTGACAGCATTAACTGAGTTTCAGCATATATGAGAAGCAGCAGGTTTCCAATAAATTTAGGAATAGGGAAAAGGAAGTCAGGAGAGAAGTTAGGATTAAAGATAGAGATTTGGAATTATTGACATATAGAAGATAATCGAAACGTGGATCCAAAGCATGGATTTGGATGAGGATCAGAAATGGGAAGCACATGGAATAAGAAGAGAAGAGGACCAAAGAGGGGAGACCCTAATGGTCAGAGGAGGGGTAGCCGGTAATAAAGAATGATCTGAATAACAAGAAATGAGTGTTCTGGAAATCTAGGGAATGAGAACTTCAAGAAGTAAGAGCTTGGAAGTGTTGTCAAATGCTTCAGAAGAATAAAGAAAATTAGAATTGAGATTTGAGGATTTAGTAGCAGGTGAATTTACAACAATTTTGGTGACGTAGAGATGGAAGTTGACCTATATTAGGTCAAGGGATGAGGCCAAGGAGGATGATGGGACGTAGCTTTAGAGGTAATAAAACCAGGGAAAGGCATGTTGATAGTATAGGCTGGGGAAGACAGAATCATGTGTGTAGCCTGAGAGGAAAATGCCAGAGGAAGGAACTGGTAGGAGAATGAGAGGGAAGTTGCTAAGTAAGATGCATCCTTGTCAGGAGGGTGAGACCCGGAGCTGACCGAGGCAGCAGGAACAGGCGTGTGTGCAGCTCCAAAAGGGCAATTGCCTCCTGTTCACAGAGGAACAGAATCCAGGCCACTCACTGGGAGTGAGACAGGGCACTGACGTGATTGCAAGTTTCAGGAGGAGGATGAACGTCTAGAAAGATGGCAGGGAGGGAGTAATGAGGGGCAAATGGCAGTGATGGAATTGTTAGGGGTAGGTCTTGATGAAGGATTTACTGAGTTGAGTTGACTGCCAGTAAAAAAATGTCCAGATTGCAGCAGGTCACCGTCTGCTTCATCCACCCTGCTAACTTCCTGAGCTGGCAGGGCACGGAGCCGAGATGGATCCAGTAGGCCGACCAGCAAGAAAGAGCAGGAGATGAGACAGAGCTGGAGGGAGGGTTTGGCTGCCAAGTGAAGGGAGGCCCTGCAAAGAAAACATTTTGAAAGGTGTTTTTTAAGTCTCTACATGAAAACATTGCTTTATGGGCTTAAGCTGTGAAGCATTCCACTCCTGGACTGGCTAAGAGCTTAGTTTCAAATTAGCCCCGCAAAAAGCAACTATTAACACAACCTAGACTTCTGGAGCAATTACTGAATCACCTTGAATCCAGGGTGACATCATAGCATGCCCTCATTATGACGTATAGAGCAGCTCTCACTTTGGAGCTGATGCTCTTTATAGGAGACTACAGCATGGTAATCACATCTTACGGGCTCGGGCTCGTAAGTGCCTGTGGAGTAAGAGTATTACTGAGAAACCCACTGCACTTGCCATACCGGCCTTCCAGGAAGTTGACCTTCAAGTGTCACCCTGGTGGCTTTGTTTGCAGGTCTTGGCACCCCTGGAGCTGCAGGGCCTCTGCTTTCAAATTCAGCCAGCCACTCCATTTAAAAACTGTAATTGTGTTGACACATGAACAGAATAGACCAAATTAATATTAGATACTAGGTTATGATAACAGGCATTTCAAGTTGTGCTAAATATGTTTTTTTTGTTTGGACAAATATTTTTATTATGCTTAATAATTCAGCTCTTCTATCTATACATCTATTTTTTTTAGATAATCAGAGACTCACACGCAGTTATAAGAAATAAATAAGATGGTGACCCTCTATGCATTCTCCCCAGGCCCATCAGGCAGCCTGTTTGTTCCGACATGGTTGGTGTGTCCCAATAGCTCCAGATTGGACTTCAGAGTTCCTGCTTGGCCTTGTGTTGGCTTTGTGACATCTTCCCCTCATGGCTCCCAATTGTCATACCCACCAATCTCTTCCGTTAACAGTAGCAACTGCTAATTTTAAATTAGTACAACATCAATATTGTTGTGTTGACTGTTCCAGAGCCTCTTAATTGGCAACCTTGCCTTGACATTTGGGAAGGATAATTAAAATATTAAATGAAGGGACTAGAATCTAAATAAGCCTAATGTAGTACTGCTGTGCAAATTTTATTATTGGCTCCAAGCTCAATAATCAGTCCAGATTGAATTGGTGTATCTGGGGTTCTTTTACTTAAATTAGAGCAGTTGCCCACTCTGGCCCCACCTCTCTGTGTCACTCCCCAGGCTGGGCCAGCACTGATAAGCTTCTGCAGGAAATAGCTGTGTTTTCCATGTGCAAATGGTCATGTTCTCTTTCTTGTTTCATCATCAAAGCAATGAACTCCTTGCCCCAAAAAACCCACCTTATGAATCTCGTCTTTCTCTATATGGTCTGCTCGTTTCCTGACACCTGACTACTTTGTGGTCATCTTTGTATCTCACCTCGGGTCAGTCTGACCAAGCCCCTCGCAAGCTCCTCTCTGCGCCGCTCCAGGTCATCCCGCATGGTCTCTCATCCCCGTCTCCTGAGCACTGACATCTTGAGCCCGCTGCCGTCCCCTCGTGCGCTGGCGTGGCCTCTGGCTCTGCCTGCTTCTTAGATCTCTTTTCTACCTGACTCCTGGCACTGACTCCTCTTCCGCCAGTGCGGCAGTGTTGCCGTTTCCAGGAATTCTTACTTGCACTCTCTTCGCAAAGCACCTACATCCCTCCCTAGATGTTCCCGGACTCCACCTATGACGCTGTCGCTCTTGGAGGAGGAGAAGGCTGCGGGCTTTCTTTTCCTAGAGGTCTTTCACAGCAGGAGAAATCTCCCTTGAGAAAGGTGTGGAATTTATGGGAAAACCTACGTGAAAGCAAAATGTTTAGCCTACAAAGCCGAGATAACACTGGAATCTGAAGGTGCAGAGCAAAGGGACAGCTGGCCTAGATGAGAAAAACAATCCAGAGACTGATGTAAACAGGCTCCGAAGGAAACTGTCAGTGTGAAGGTCTCCTGGAGAGACCTGGGCGCGGTTCCCGCGTGGGCCTGCCCGCACGGCGCTCGCCTGAGCCAGGGACGGCCAGCACTCCGCTCCTTCCCTGACACTCGTCCTCACCACCTTCCACCTCCCCCGCCGCACTCGCCCCGTCTGCCTGCGAGGCAACGGGAAACAGAACAGAAAGCCTCGGCACATGACTGCCTCACGCCACTGATCCCTCTCCTGTCTTCGCAGCTTCGCCAGATGAGAATGTTCTGTTTCAACCGGTTCTCGCACACTGCTTTGCAAGCTCCCTCCCTCACCACCCTAGTATTTGCTCGGAAATGGGCCGGAGCCTCTGCCGCTGCCCTGCCGAGAGGGCGGGAAACCGTTCTGTCCTCGCCCTTACCCTTCCCAATCTTGACAAGGCTCAGCTTTAATGGGATTCGAAGCCTGCAGAGGGCGTTGAGGTGGAAGGGCAATGTTGCTCTTTAATTTTCCCTCTCTAGGGCCAAGTTAAATTCCAGAGAACCACATACAGTGGGGATTTTTGTTTTCTTTCTTCCTTCCATGCCCAGTCCAGTGGCGGCAGGGCTCAAAGAGTAGACTGTTCTGGGGCAAAGACGGCGTCTGCCTCTCTCTCAAACCAGCCCCGATCAAATCCCCAGCAGCCGGTCCTTAGATAACAAAGCTGAGACACCCGAAACCAGCAGCTCTGCCTCGCATCAGTGGCCGGCATCACTGTCTGGAACCTGAGACGCTGCTGGGATGCCGCAGTGATTGAGTGCCAGGGCCGGGTTCTCCCGGGCTTTATAGCCTGGCCTATGAACTTAGACAAAGAAGGGTTTCAGGAAGTGCGTCTGGGGTGCAGCACTTGGCTGTTGGCGGCCCTGTGCGCGTGCACTGGGCTTTCCGACCATTGTTCTCCCCGGCGAAGCCATAAGGCAGGCAGACGCAGTCGCCAGGCCGCCCCGCGCTCCCTGCAGGCGAGTGCGAGCAGCAGGGCGTGAGGCAAGGAAGGGGCCTTCGCACCCATGTCTGCTTTATTCGGGGAAGCCATCCTTCAGTGGCTGGGCTTTAGAGCAGACAGAGCCTCGTATGAGTGGGAGTAGGAACATTTTCTATTATTACAGAGTGTTAACTGGGTGACTTTTGGCTGGATGCTATAGAAGGAGTACAGGTGACAGAATGAAGAAAAGATGTGGTCCTCAACGAGCCCTGTTAAGGGTTGGAGAAATCATGAACTCAGGAGTGGGAGATGCATATGAAAGAGTTTCTCTGTCTAGGATGAAATGCAGTTAGGAAATTCAGCTTTGCTCAGAGGCCTGGAGAGCTACAGCCTGTCCCCAAAATACCGAGAACACCCTCGGAGCTGCAGAAGGTGGTGCCAGAGAGCCCAGGCATGGAAGCTGCCTGTGCCCACCATCCACGCAGTTGCCCAGGGGGGAGTATACACCCATGTGTGTTCAAACTCGCAGGGACCAAGCCTGTGGGATGTGTCCTCGGGAGAAGAGAAGGAAGCAACAGGACTTCACTCAGAGGCGTGGCACTAGCCTGGAACCACGGCGAGCCACATAGCTTCTAGACATTAAACGTGTCCCGTGACTTGGGAATGTGAAAGAAGCTCCGGGGAGCTGTGGGTCATTGTGCCTTGGCCTCAGCTACACATGCCCTCACTATTATCTGCAGCAGTGGACTGCAGGGTGCAGACAGGGGAGAATGTCTTTCTAGTGGGGTTTAGGGTCAGAGAGACAGGAGGTGAAGCTTAAGGAAGGTTCTGCGCAGAGCCTGTTTTACCACCAACTGATGAGCAGCCAGAGTGCCGCTCGTCTGTCTCCTATGGGTTTCCCAGCAACAAAGCAAACCTGAGTGGAAAGAAATAATTGGCATTACTCAGTTGAAAGGCCTGAACAAGTTGAAGTTAATTTTTTGGCTTGGATAATTATCTCTAGACTTGCTGGGGAATCCTTCTCCCCAAGGGAGAAAGGCAGGAAGAGAGGTGGTAATAATTTGAAGGCATTCACGCTACAGACTGGAAAGGGAGCCAGACCCAGCAACAGATGACAAATTTAGAACTTCAAAGCACATAGCTCTGGTTTGGGTCATCCCTCACCATTTCCTGAGGACTATATCAACAACCTGCCTGTTTGGGAGCCAGATGAAGTTGTAAGCTCGCAGTATGTGAATTGCCTGGGATCTTTCGAGCCAGTGAGCTTTACTTTGACTCTTAGCATAAAATCTCTGCCCCTCCCTTCCTCTGTCCTCTGACCTCATCTGTCCTCATCTGATTCCTTTGACGCTTTACGATTCAATCTTGCACATATTTTTTTCTAGGGGTGTTAAGTTTCCCAGTCTAGTATGCAAATTTATTTAGGACCACAGGTGGAGAAACTGGGGCTCCAGGCTTTGCCAGAGCTCAGACCATTCTTCCCATTGCCCAGACAGGAGGACCCCAGTGTACTGGAAGGCAGGAGAAGTCGCCACTGAGGAGATTCCAGTATGGGTTTCCACCCTCTTCTAGGACTGGCCTCCATGGCAACAAACTCTGCAGAAAGATTTGGAAAAGACCGTCTCATGGAAGGAGGGATAGAAGAAAGATCTCTTTAGTGAAGAGCAGAGCAGACAGCCTTGATAAGGGTGGGAGGGGAAGATGAGAATTATCATGTGGCTGAGTGAGTTACGGATGTGCTTAAAGTGAGCTCAGAGCTTCCAGAGTAAATACATTTCTGCACGGGGAGTTCCAGGGGAGCAAAATGTACAAAGGGGAAAATAGAGGTCACTGGATCTGACATTAGAAACCTGAATTTGAGTCCCATCTAAGATGCAGGCCACCTATATGAACTTGACAAAGTTATTTAACATCTCCGAGCCCATTTCCTTATCTGTAAAATGGAATCAGTGAAACCAACTGCTTCTAGTATAAATGATTTGCATGAGTTGAAAAAGATAAAACAAATCAATGCCTGGCAAGATGACCATGGCACTTGGGTCTGTGTCTTATGGGTAGCTCTAGCACTGCTCTTTTCTCTCTTAGGAATTGTCTCAAAGTAAAGGAACTTAGTCCACCCATGCGTCAGACCAAGATCTTCATTGATTTACCATCAGAATTTCTACTACCAAGATCTCTCCATGAAGTACATTTGAATAGCAGAGAAGCTCCTGAAGTAAAAGAATAGGGACAGTGAGGAGGTGTGTGTGTGTGTGTTATGTGTGTAGATACACACACACATACATACTGGCACACAGAGGATCCAGGTACAATATGGATATGGAAGGTCAGGTGGGAGGAGGAGGAGGTCTCTGGGTGCAATGCAAAGAGGACCAGCAAGCTAAAGATTGGGTCCTGGTTCTGATTTAATCACTTACTGGCCATATGAACTTGGTGCAGGTCACCTTGAAGAAACTGAGGCTTGCAGTTTGTCAGTAGAGAGGATGATCCCCTACTGTTCTCATGTGGTTGTGAAAAGTAAGACACATGTGATACAGACATAAAAATGCTCTGTTAGCTCAAAATGCTACTTTATTATGTAGATATCAGGTATTAGGAAATGGGAAGGGTAGCACAGGGGTCACAGGAGTTACTTGGTATATTCTGACATTCCTATAGACTAGAAAAAGAACTGCTCTGGATGTAGCAGTTCTGCTATCATACCTACAGGTCACTGGACACCCTTCCCTTCTTCTTCTTCTTTTTTATTTTTAAGGAGGTGGTCTGTCTATTTTGCCCAGGTTGGTCTTGAACTCCTGGGCTCAAACGATCCTCCCACGTCAGTCTCCTAAGTAGCTGGGACTACAGGCACACACCACCATGCCTGGCTTCTCTGTCTTGAGGAGAGAATTGTCGTGGGGCTGCCCCGTTTCCATGACAAAGTGCTGAAAGTGACTCAGCCTAACGTCCAGGAAGGTTGTCTCCAATGAGTGAGAGACTCTATTCACAGGAGCCTTGGTCACTTGACCCAGCCAAGTCTGCACATACCGGCTGCTCCTGTCATGGATTTTTGAGAAGAAAGAACATGAGAAATGCATGGATCTGTGCCTTTGGAACTCCACAGAGACATTTCCCAGGGGCTACCATTAGAGAATCATCCTTCAGATTCACCTGGTGTTAAAGAAAGTTCTGGAAGATGTTTTGCTCAAAGTGCTACCCTTATCCTTAAACACTATTGAGTGCTAAATGGAACGCTGTGCCACACGCTGAAAATGCAGTTCCCATTTTTAAGCCTTACAGTGAAGTTGGGGAAACAAGACTCACAATCAAAATAAATCTCAACAAATCAGATGGTGAGACAGATGGCAAATTCAATAAAGCTCCAAGGAGGAAGAGGTTGCTCAGGACTGGGCTGCTCCAAGAAAGAAAGCTTTATAGCAGGCGTCCTCACACTACTGCCCGCGGGCCACATGCGGGGGTTTTTGCTCGTTTGTTTTTTTACTTCAAAATAAGATATGTCCAGTGTGCACAGGAATTTGTTCATAGTTTTTTTAAAACTATAGTCTGGCCCTCCAACGGTCTGAGGGACAGTGAACTGGCCCCTGTTTAAAAAAATTGAGGACCCCTGCTTTATAGACACTGAAATGGACCTTGAAGAAAGGGTCAAACCTGACCAACTAGAAAAGGAAATGTGTTAGAGGGCAGTGAATAAATGCTTTTTAGCTAGAGCAGGTTTCATATGGTCACATAAAGTTGGAAAACGTTTTGGAAGGCCTTGAATTCGGATTTACAGTTTGCGTTTTAATCAGTAAGCGCTGGGAAGCCATTAAATATTTTGAGTAGGTGTGTGGATGAATAAGAGAATTTTACGAAGACCAGCTGGTGGCAGTGGAGAGGATGGCTAGCTTGGGATGCGGAGCTTGGGGTTAGGGCTGCTAAACAGGAAAAGTTACAATAGTCCAGCAGAGACTATTGGACTATGGAACATCCAACTGAGGTGGTAGCAGAGAGAAGGGAAACAAAGGTCTTAATTCTGTGATAGCCTCTGTCTTGGGACAGTATTTGCATGATATCCATTTGATTTACAAGTGTCCAACCCTTTTGGCCCTCCACCTTCTCCATAGTCTCCTGTGGTTTCCCCCAGGAGAATGGAAAAGCAAATTCCATTATCACCTGCAGAACGACCTTGGGCAGTTCACTCTGTTCCTCCAGAACCTACTTGACACATTTATTTTTATTTATTTTTTGAGACAGAGTCTCGCTTTGTTGCCCAGGCTAGAGTGAGTGCCGTGGCGTCAGCCTAGTTCACAGCAACCTCAAACTGCTGGGCTCAAGCGATCCTACTGCCTCAGCCGCCCAAGTAGCTGGGACTACAGGCATGTGCCACCATGCCCGGCTCATTTCTTCTATATATATTAGTTGGCCAATTAATTTCTTTCTATTATTTGAACTCCTGACCTCGAGCAATCCGCCCGCCTCACTGGCCGACTGGGCTGCCTGGAAGCAGAGGACTGGAATACAGAATATTCTGGCGATCTTTTCAATTGGGAGAGTGAGTTTCTTTTTCTTTTTGGTTTTTAATTCTTCCTTGGAACCCTCTAACATCGACGCTCTCCAAACAGCTATTTCAGCCCAGTCTGGGAAAAATACCTGTTGGGGTTCACCCTGGGGGCTGGGGCTTCCCCAGTGCCTCTCTCAGGTGAGGTTGAGGCTGGGAAGGAAAGTCTTTAAATCTCACCCGAAGACGACCCCGGCTGACCTGAGTGCCCAGCGCCTCCCAACTGATGCCACGTGCGCTCCCGTGCCCCCAGTCGGAGCAGGGTCGCCTTAGAGGCGTGGGCGTCACCCGAACACCAACCAGCCTCTGCCTCGCTTCTGCTTGGGAGCAACACATCACGTGCCAAGTTGGTGACCCGGTTTCCCTCGGCCACTCGGACTCCGGATCGTAAGTCGCCCCTCCTTCTGCCCGCCCAGGGCCAGTCGGCGAGGCCCGGTCTCCAGCCGCCGGGCGAGGCCAGCGAGCCCCTCCCCTGCCCTGGGCGGCGCGGAGGCGGGGCCCACCTGCGCCGGGCGGGCCGGCGGGGCGGGGCGGGGCGGGCCAGGTGGGGCGGGGCGGGGCGGGTCCGGCGGGGCGGGGCGGGTCCGGCGGGGCGGGGCGGGCCAGGTGGGGCGGGGCGGGGCGGGGCCGGCGGGGCGGGGCGGGGCGGGGCGGGGCGGG
>VSMD01121001.1:0-21404 GCA_008750895.1 Mirza zaza | reverse complement strand
TTTTTTTTTTTTCTTTCAACATTTTAAATATTTCACTCCACTCTCTTTTTGTTTGCACAGTTTCTGAGAAGATGTCAGATGCAATTCTCAGCTTTGCTCCTCTATAGGTAAGGGGTTTTTTCCTCTGGCTTCTTTCAGGATGTTTTCTTTTTTTTTTTTTTTTTTTTGAGACAGAGTCTCACTTTATTGCCTAGGCTAGAGTGAGTGCCGTGGCGTCAGCCAAGCTCACAGCAACCTCAAACTCCTGGGCTCAAGCAATCCTGCTGCCTCAGCCTCCCAAGTAGCTGGGACTACAGGCATGTGCCACCATGCCCGGCTAATTTTTTCTCTATATATATTAGTTGGCCAATTAATTTCTTTCTATTTATAGTAGAGATGGGGTCTCGCTCTTGCTCAGGCTGGTCTCGAACTCCTGAGCTCAAACGATCCGCCCACCTCGGCCTCCCAGAGAGCTAGGATTACAGGCTTGAGCCACCGCGCCCGGCCTCAGGATGTTTTCTTAAAAAATATTTACCTTTGGTTTTCTGTAATTTGAAAGTAATATGCCTAAGTGTAGTTTTGTTTTGTTTTTGTTTTTGTCTTGTTTTGTTTTTGCATTTATCTTGCTTGGTCATCTATGAGTTTCCTGGATCTGTGGTTTAGTGTCTGATAATAATTTGGGGAAATTATCAGTCATTATTTTTCCAAATATTTCTTCTATTCCTTTCTCTCTTCTTCACCTTCTGGTATTCACATTATGTATATGTTACAACTTTTGTAGTTGTCCTATAGTTCTTGGATAGTCTGTTCTGTTTTTTCTCAGTCTTTGTTCTTTTTGCTTTTCAGTTTTGGAGGTTTCTATTGATATATCCTCAAGCTCAGAGATTCTTCCCTCAGCTATGTCCACTGTATTAATAAGCCCATCAAAAGCATTCTTCATTTCTGTCACAGTGTTTTTACCTCTAATACTTCTTTTTAGCTCTTTCTTAAGATTTCCATCTCTACTTACATTGATGCTATGCTCTGGATGTTGATATTCTCCCAAAATTCATATATTGTTACACAACACTCAATGTTATAGTATTAAGAGCCTTTTGGGAAGTGACTAGCCCTCATAAATGTGATTAGTGCCTATATAAAAGAGGTGAAAGGAGCTGCCTTGCTCCCTTCTGCCATGTGAGGATGCAGCTAGAGGTGCCATCTTTGAAGCAGAGAGCAAGCCCTTACCAGACACCAAATCTGCTGGTGCCTTCCTTAATCTCGGACTTCCTAGTCTCCAAAACTGTGAGCATTAAACTGTTGTTAATAAATTACCCAGTCTAAGGTATTTTGTTATAGCAGCAAGAACATACTAAGATAATTGTCCATCTGTTCTGGCACATTCTCAACTTTATTAGACCCCTTAGCCTATTAATCATAGTTGTTTTAAATTCCCTGTCTGATAATTCCAACATACCTACCACGTCTGTTTCTGATGCTTGCTCTTTCTCTTCAAACTCTATTTTTTTGCCTGTTGGTATGTCTTGTGATTTTTTTTCTTGATAGCCAGAAATGAAGTATTGGGTAAAAGGAATTGCTATCAGTAGGTCTTTAGTATTGTGGAGGTGAGGTGTGGGGGGAGGGCAAGCAGTCTATAGTCTCATGAGCAGGTCTCAGTCCTTTTGGTGAACCAGTGCTCCTGGAGTGTGAACTTCACAAGCGTTTCTCAGCCTTTTACTCCCCCCTGAGGTGAGACAGGATGGCTAGAGTTGACTGAAGGTAGGTATTTCTCTCCTCCCATGCAGAAGGCTAGATCTAGCTAGAGTTGGATGTTTAACCTCCCTCAGGTCATGTAGGCTCTGATGGAACTCCAGCAGGTTGGGCTCTGGTTATATAATTTCTCCTGAGGGCAGGCCTCATTAGGAACAGAATGTTCCAACATATTTCAAAAATGGTTCCTTTTCTCCTCCTCCTTTCAGAAGCATGAGGGGTTTTTTTCTCCAGCACTTACTGTGAGAGTCAGATTGGGTGCCTGCAGGTAAGATGTGCAAGAGTGAGGGCCCTGGATGACTGAGTCCCATGGAGTGTTTAACTCTCAGCCTTGTTCTCCCTGAGCCTTCAGCAATTTGTCAATTATCATTCAAGTTTTCCTGCTCTGGCAGTGGTTCCTGCAAAGGTTTCTGTTCCAGTGTGCTGTGATTCTCTCTATTCACTTTCCTTCCCAATTTTGAGGGCAGCAGTTTTCCCTGTGACTTCACGTCTCTTAAAGATTTAAGAAAAGGTATTGATTTTTTAGTTCATTCTGCTTTTTACTTCTTAGGATGGAGCAGTGACTTCTAAGGTCCTTATGTTCAAAACTAGAAATTGGAAGTCCTTTGTATAATTTTTGAAAATCTATACAAATGCATAATGAAGGGGATTGTCTCTATAAAAAATACTACATTGTAGTTAATTTATTTATCTAAGCCTCTAAATTTTGTTCTAATCATCTAATAACTTCTTTGAAAATTTTCAATTGGGTAAATGTGCTCATCTATTATTATTTACTCAGAGGTTTTCCTTATGAGAAAATACAAAAGCATTAGCAGGCATCTCAGGGGCTGTGAGTCTGTTAGGAGTACGGAGGATGGGGAAGAAAAGGTTAATGACAAGATCTCTTTTTTACCCACTCAAGTTTGTTCTACACTTTCTCATTTGAACAGTAATAGGCAAAGGAAGTCAGGAAAATATATGAAAAATTTAAAATTTAGAACTAGAAGATACTTCACGGGTAATTTTTTATCTCTGAACAAAATAAGCCATAAGAAGGTTAAATGACTGAGACAAAGTGAGACATTTGGTAAATACGACAGTGTGACATTGAAGTCCAGGGCTTCTTGTGTCATGCATTTCCCACCAAGCTTCCCTGTCTTTTGACCTCCAAAGGTCCCCTAAGGTCTAAGTTCAAAAGCTTTAAAATGTAAGGTTTACCAAACACAGTTGCTCCAATCTTCTTATCATTTGGATACCAAATCATGAGATGGTGTTTCCTGTCATCACTAACATTTCACCATAGCGTCACCAAAAATAGCTTTTCTAAAGCTTCTCCAGAAGTCCAGGCTATACTTTAACTTCCAATACAGGTGGTTCTCTGAGCAGTTAGGCACATCCCACTAGCAGCCTTTCTAGAGAACGCACTGCAGCACCCCAATGTTTGCCTCTCCGTGCTATTCCTCCTCCCCCAGCTCTGCACCTGCACACTCTCATGTCGTGATGGGCTCAGCCCAGAGAGAGCCACATCCTCATCTCTCTTCCTCTCTTCTACCCTTTCTCCAAAACACAGAGGGTACAAACACAAATCTTAATCTCATGGTCTTAAGGATCCATCTTAGATGGCTTAGACCCCTAACCCAACTATTTAAGAGTTAAATTCTACAATTGTGCTCCAAAAGTCAGATCTAGAGGCCAAAACCCACAGCAAATTAAATTCAGAAGTGAGAGAAGAAAGTAGACCAAATATTTTTATAGAAAAGGTTTGTCAGTATGAGGAGTGGTAAAAAGAAACAAAAGACTGGGACTGCTCAAAAGCCCTTTCAACCGGCCCAATTTGGGACACAGAAATTTAATAATGAATCTGGTTTTGCAAGGGACAGTAAAGATGCTGCACACTGTTTTCATCAGACGCCCTAGCTCAAGCACTGGGTGTGTTTTCTAATGTCCTCTGTCAGAACCCTTAAAGCCAAGCCTGTTAACAACAGCAGAAGGGTCTCTGAGTTACGGGCCTGGGCCTGCAGCAGAGTGCCATGTGCAAGCTACGTTGACCTAATTGGACTGAAATTCAGAAGCTCCACATTGACCTCTGAGGCAAGTACGTTGGTGTCCTTCTGGAATCCACCCTCAGTTAACGAAGATGTGAATTTGGACTAACTCACATACCCTTCGTTTCTTTGAGTTCACTCAAGCGAAGTCATTTTTAAAGATGTTTGAGAACAATGCCCATTGAGCAGCATCCTGAGATCAGCTGGGAAACCCAAAAGGCTATTTTCTGAAGTCCTGTTCTGTGTCACTTATTCTTTCTCTCCAGTCAACCAAACACCATTTTCCTGAGCCCCATAGGGACTTTCAGGTTGATACCTAACAGTTTACTGTATTTGCCTCCAGTAGGTGGTTTACAAGATAGAAGATAGGGATACATCTATTCCCAACATGTAATTTTGGTTTAATACCGGGTAAAAATATTTGAGAAGTCTGCAAAAACTGTCATGTCTAGTTATACCATGCTCCAAGAGGCATTTTATAGTTAGAATTTGTCTCTAAGCACCTATAATGAAATGAGTACTCTTTTCAGGGAAAAGCTAAAACTTGTCACTATCCTAAAGCTCATCTATTTAAAACAGAACAAAGTTTACACAAGAAATTCATTTGCAGTACAATTATTACAACTGTATGTTTATTTTCCTACTGGATTTTGTTTTTTACTCCCTCCTGCTCTTTAACAAATTATATAAATCTACATAAATGATAAGATCTCCAAATTTCAGGCTAAGATATAGTTATGTATAAAATATCTTTTTAAAAAATAGTATCACGTTCACAATAAATGCCATAAAAAAATCTTACAATGCTTCTAATTGCATTAAATTTGGCTAGTAGTTTAAAACTAACAGGGATTTAAAATAAACAGAATGGACAATGTTGTTACCTTTATTAAACTGGGGCTTTAGTAGAACCAGCTAAATCTGGATGCCAGATCCAGCAACATTTTTGACTAAGATATTTTGGTCCATGCAGTGAGCGCATCTATGCTCTGGTTATTATTTGGAAAATTGGGAACCTGCTGCATTCCTATTCTCAGAACTCAAAAACACACTTGAAATTATTAAAATGTCATTGCACTGATCATACACACAGCTGAAAATATCTTCTAGGACATGGAAATAAATAAAATGGTGAGCAGTCAAGAGAGCATTTCTGTTGTCCCGAGTACCACTGAAGCTCTCTCAATGCTCATTCAGCTTTGTCTCCACTAGTTCTATTTCCATGTTACCTTTCAATTCTCTGCAGGTACTAATTATTTTTACTGTATGTGTCACAATAAAGCTGCAAATCAAGTTCCATTTTCTTTTTCTTTTTTTTTTCTTTTTATACCTTTTGTAAGAAGTGGCTCAAATTGAAAATTTTTGAACTTCTAAAATTCTGGTTTTTATTTTATTCAGTTGTACATTAGGCACATGCCTTTGAAAACTTGACATGGCACTGACATATTCCCCTTGAGACTTTCTAAGATAACTTCCCCTTATCTTGGTTTTGATAGCAAATTGCTGGCCTTCTGAGGTTAATATAAAGCTCCATCTGCACCACAGCAATAGAAAAGGATGTGATATGGATGAGCACGTGTTTATCCACATACACTTCCTCTCTGGAGATAGGCCTTCAAAAGAGAGTTGGACAAAGAAGTTTCCAAATATGATTTATCAGAACCAAATATTTGAATTTTTTTAAATGAATACTAAAATTCTGACTCAGTGTACTACCATAAGCCAAGATGACAGAAGGTGACTAGTATGACTACAAATCACGATACTGACAAGTGAATGAAAATTTTTGTTCACAAAAAGATATTCAAAATGTGGTCCACATACACTACTTAGACAAAGCTTAATAATCCAAGGAATGAAACTATTTATTTTTTAATATAGGTACAGTTCCATGCAGTTGTTTATTCTCCAAAAATTTCAGTTAACTGCACAGATGGATTTATAACAACCTCTAATGGGTGTAACTTAAGATGGAACAGATGACTGTACCAGCAGATTAATCAACCTCTTCCAAACTGCAAATTAAAAAAGAAACAAATAAAACACTGCATTTTCCTCGCAGATGTTAAGCAAAGCATATTCAGTCTTACTCCTATAATTACAGCATTAGGAGAGATTTACCAACATCAAAGTAAATAAAAACATACCAAATGAAAGCTGATGAAAAACTAACAAGAGACTGAGTAATAATTTTTTAAAGTCTCACAGCCATAGAATCTTATTGATTTCAATTATATGTTCATTATTTTCAAATGGGGAGGCCTGGAGTTAGAAAGAAAATGTGACTCTTGTGGGGATCTGAGCTCTGTTCTAACCATACAGTATCCGACTAAATTCATCTCCGGCATCTGCAGTTGATTTAAAAAAGAAGTCCTTTTTTTTTTTTTTTTTTTTGGTTTTTTGGCCAAGCTTCCTTTGAGCCTTTTTAGCACCAGAAACAAACAAACAAAAAACCCAGTAGGAGTACCACGAATCTGGGCTATTCAAAGCAATTGTTATCAATTGACCTTCACATTAAATGTTACACTGAATACAAACACAAAATTTTCATAAGTGATTTTTTTATTAATGATTCTTCTACAGGACTTCCAAGGAATAAATGAGGGTCAGAGAGGACTAATCTCTCAACAGATTTATTAGCAAACATCTCCTTCCTTCGTTCCATCGTTTCCTAATGCCTATGCCACTTAACCACACACAGTCACAATAGTGTTAACTACAAGCTGACCAAGGCTAGATGACATTTGTGCTGTCTCAGTGTCTGAACAGCAGCCAATCAACATGCTCAGTGATGTCAACTCTGCTCAAGGCTCGGGTAGGATGGAATGATGGAGAGGCAGTCAATCAAAGCTATAACTACTTCAGCTCCCGCCAGTCTGTCTCCACTCAAAGTGTCCATTTAGCTGGGAAGCACAGCAAAATTTATGGCCTGGACTTTTATTGTGTAGAGCTTTAACATTGCAAGGAACCCTATACTCATGCCTGGAAGCCTTTAGGAAGGGCAGCCCCTGAATTTGTTTTACCCAACAGGCAAGTTCAATAGCATAGGCTGCCACAGGCCTGAAATTAATCAGTTTGACATTCATAAATCTCTCAGACTATTACTTTGCATTTTATGTCTAAAGATGCCATGGGTTAAAAAAAACTGATTGTAGCAATAATTTCATTTTTGAAATCCATTTCCTTTTTCAATAATATATTTGTCAAGAATTCCAGATGATGAATGTTGTCTGGGAAACACTTTTGAAATGCCCATGTTTCCCTCCCTCTCTTTTTTTTTTTTAATTAATTTTCTGAGTGTTTTCTTGATGAGGCTGGTGAGAAGATGTGCGAAAACCCTAACACATTTCTCTTTACTCAGAATGCTCAGGAGCCCTGTCCTGGTACACCATAGAAAATGTCAACACTTCTTCCAACCCCCAAACACATGTATGCATCATCACATGTATACATCACATGTATGTAAGCTGCATGAGGGATTGTCTGCCATGCACTCTGCATTGCCTGTCAATCAATGATGATGGCAATGCATTCATTTAACAAGAATTTATTGAGCACCTACTATATGCCAAGTCTTGCTCTAGGTGAACAAAACAAAGATCTTTTCCTGACTTTTCTGTCAATATTAATTAATCCTATACTTCACTGTTGGATTTCTCGCAATGAAAGCCACAGATTTTATTTTTTTTTATTTTATTTTATTTTTGAGAAGAAGGAAAGAGAAGTTTATTAATGTGCCAGCAAAGGAGGAGGCTGGTAGATTCCTATCTCAAAGTACCAGCATCCTGAAAGCCACTGATTTTAAGTGAAATTCTTAGCCTGACTTTTCCATAGTCAGCTGATTATAGGAGATGAGCTCCTCATAGGTTAAACTGACACAGGCAAAAGTCAGGAAAAGGGATTTTTGTGTTTTGTTAACTGCTGTATCTCCAGCACCTAGAGCCTGGCACATAGTAGGTGCTCAGTGAACACTTGCTGAGTGAATGGTTGGCCCTCATCATGATTTTCTGACACAGGCAACGTTACTGTCATTTATCTCTTCACCTTAATGGATTTCTATCCTGGACTCTTGGGCTTTTCCTAAAGCTTCAAATCTAGACCCTGCCTCCTCACTCACCTCTACCCCACCCATCAAATCATATGAATCTAGTCTTGGTAGCTAATCTGATAAACTAAGCCCCAAGAATAATAGTAATGGAAATGTTACCTATTTACATATAATAAACAGTAGCTCTAACTGTGATTGCAAGCAGTAGCTTCAAGCAGCAGCTATGGGGGCAAATCAAGTCCAAAGTGTCCTCCCCTTTCCCTCCCCCTCCCTACCATAGAATAACCTGGGTGGTGGATCAGGCTAGAAGGAGTTTTCAGAGGCTTCTAATGAATTCTGCAAAGGTCCTCAGTCTGGGAGTCGGCCGGGTCACCCACAGGGGATGACTAGAGGGCAGGGTTTGCACTAGTGGGGAGCTGGCAAACTTTTCCTAGAAAAGCCCAGAATGTAAATATTTTAGGCTTGTAGGGCCACATTCTACTCTGCGAGTGTAGTGCCAATGTAGTCACATGTAACACAATGTAGTCACATGTAACACAGAAGCAAATGTTCCTGCCAGTGTTCCAATAACACTTTGTTACAAAACAGGCTGTGGATCAGTCAATTTTCGTCCAAAGACCGTAGTTTGCTGACCCCTGCTCTAGACCTAGGGACATGTAAGATAATCCTAAACTCTATTCTCTGCGCCCTTAAAATACAATATGAACCTGCTGTACCTTACTGTATCACCTGTATCCCATACCTAGTGCTTATTTTTCATAGAAGAAAAGGAAAGACGATACTCATTTCTTGATAAAAAGTAAATTGTCTCTCTCTCTCTCACCTTCTCTTTCTATGTGTTCACCTGCTCAGACCTCCCTCAGCACGCAACTTGCCACTGAGCTTCAAAGGGTGCGTTAGGCAACAGCCTCCAGGGACAGTGCCTTCAGGGTCTGCTCGGCCAGTGACCGAGCACAGTGGAGCACTAGGACTTGGCCTCCACGGGTGGAGGACCCTTCTCACAGCCCACCTTTGCTCTAAAATAGCCCAAGCTGTCAGATGTGAATTCCAGCCTGAGGATTTCCCAGCTGAGCCCTGCTTTCTCTTCCCTCTCCTCTCCCAGACGTCAGATCTGCGTCACAATCTAGAGCTTCCCCCTGCCCAGTCTTGTTTCCTATCTCTTTATCTTTCTTCCCTCTGCAGAGACCAACAAACAAGCAAACACAAACTCACCTTATTCCCAATTCTAACTGGTGGGTTTCGCCTTCACCTCCCCTCCTGCCCGCCCTGTGCACACAACCCAGGCTATTGAGATCTCAATGTGGGCTTATGAATATTGTGCTGAAAACAAGAAAATGTTTCCTGCTTTTCAGTGATTGCTTTATGTAGTTTTGAATATTTAAACTTACTCTTCCAAAATGTTTGTCAAGTCATTATTAGGGATCAAGGGAATGATTGCAGCACCTGCTCATGTCATCCAAAGTGGACAAAGCTGTTTTGAGGGGCCACACTCCTAAATGCAGGACGCATCCCAGCAGTAGTTGTTGGCCAGACACCCTGGGTTTCAGGGCCAGGCAAGACCAACACAACCAGGGCCTCCCAGGGAGACGAGTGACACCGAGGTCTCACACCTATTGCGATGAGAAACAGCAATTACAAGGAATTTCTGCTGCAACCACTTTAGAGACGGTCTGGAAGCATACGTGCCGGGATTGCCCATGTCCTGAACCCCTGAGCAGGGCCAGGCAGCTGGGACCCCCTAGAAGAAGCCAAAGCTCCCTTATCTGATCCCTGCAGGCAGAGTGCCTTTCATTAGACAGGAGGGCTTGAAGCCTACTTGTAGGAGCTCTGCTCAGCCCCCTGAGAAAGATACAAGCAAGCCCACAGTGCCTGCAGTGACACTGACAGCCCATCCCAGGGGAGAATGTGTAGTATGTGTGTAACTGTCATCAGGAATTTGCCTTCTTTCGGAACAGCTAATGTTATGAAAACATGAGGAAACAGGACTAGGGGGAGAAAAAGCAGGAAGAGGAGGGAGGGAAGAAGAAGAAGAAGAAGGAAAAAGAGGAGAAGAATAAAACTTATAAGAGGTAAAACCAAGAAGGAGGTGAGACTGTTGTTCAAGGTACCTGCAGTTAATCAGTCACTGCAACTGCTCCTTACCTTCTGTCCTGAGCGCCCTGACCACCTAAGGCTTAGAAGAAAGGCAGCAATTCCTCCCACGAGGCAAATTCTGTGGGCCCGGTGCTCTGGGAATCCATTCCCGAGAGCACAGTCAGTCATTTCTTCTCCCCCGGCTTCAGCCTCGTTATCTCAATGAAAGTAGGCCTCGCATGAGATGAACACTTGTTCCCGCCACAGCTACCCTTCTGGGATTAAGGTGGGCCCAGAGAAGCGAGAGAATCCCCAGGGCTCATCAACTCACTTGACCTTCCCCGTTCCTATAAACCTATGGGAGGCTTTCGGGGCCAGGCCTGGAAGTGGAACGCATTTTTCCTCCCACATGCTATTGGCCAGAATTCAGTCATATCCTCTCCCATCCACAAGAAAGGATGAGACAGAGTTCAGCCGTGTGCCCCAGAAGAGGGACTGGCAAGCACCTAGCCGGCCTCCTCCACTTACCATTCGAGACTCCACGTCAACACTCACCAGCGAGAACCATAACAGCCACTGGCCCCTCTGAGCCTGCGCCCTGCTCAATTCATGTTTCTACCACATGCCCCCGACAGGAAATTGTGCGTATTTGTCTCCTTCAATATCTCCTTTTATTGATTATAGAACCTTGAAGATAAAGTTCATATCTTAGTTATCTCTGGGCTTCTAGTGGCTAGCACAACACCTGGAGCATGGCCTAATTTTTCAATAAATGTTGGTTTGAGAGAAAGAGAGAGAGATAGAAAGAGAAGGGAAGAAAGAAAGAAAAGAAAGAGAGAATTATGTAACTAACAGAAAAGTTTACCTCTTTATTCAAAAACATTCGATAGCTCCCCACTGCCCAGAGGATTAAATCCAAATTCTTCATTATGATATTCAAAGCAATCCTTTCTTACCTCCTCAATCATAAACACCATTACACAATTTCACCAAACTGCTCGAGAGTCATTTTTGTTCTTTCTTTCTTCCCTTTCTTTCTCTTTTGTCTCTTTCCCTCCCTTTTTGTTTTTTTTAGAGACAGGGTCTTGCTGTGTCATCCAGGCTGGAGTGCAGTGGCGTCATCATAGCTCACTATAGCCTGGAACTCCTGGGCTCAAGCAATCCTCCCCTCAGCTTTATTAATAGCTAGGACTATAGGTAGGTGTCACCACACCAGTTAATTGTCTTTTTATTTTTCTAGAGATGGGGTCTTGCTATGTTTCCCAGGCTGGTCTTGAACTCCTGGGCTCAAGCGATCCTCCCGTGCGAACCTCCTGAGTCTCTGGGACTCTCCCTCTCTTTCTTTTCCCTCTTCTCCTTTCTTCCCTTCTTCTTTCTCTTATTTTCATTTATTGACTGACCTGCCATGTGTCAGGGGCCATGCCAGCTACAGGGATAAAAGATGAATTGCTTTCAGAGTCACCTGCAGAAGGCAGACTGGTGAACTGCAATGCGCCATGAAGACCAAGGTGGTTTAACAGCTCAGAGGAGAAACTACCCAGACTGGGGATGAGGGGGCAGAAGGGTAGAGACCAGAGAAGGCCCAGGGGAGATGATAATCCCTGAGCTGAATCTTAAAGACTGAATGGGATTATTCAGGCACAGAAGGGTGGGAAGGAAATTGCTGGCAAGAAGCATGCACCCAAGTATGGATGTGAGCGAGCACAGCACATCTGAAGATCCATAAAAACTTTCCTTATCTGCAGGAGAGCAGGGAGATTTTGAGTGATGGAACGGGTCAGGAGCTAGATCATAATGATAACAACATGCCGAGAATGTTCGACTTGAGCCTGGAGGTGATGGGTGGTACAGAGACCAGTCCAGGGGGAGGAGCACAGTGGAGAGATCACGTCAGCCTGCCCTGAGGGTCAGGCTCTGGAAAGGAAGACACAGAGGAAGGGACAGAGTCAAGAGATGTTCAGGAGGAAAAAATGGCCAGATTTTGTGACCAACTGGATGAGAGAGAGACAGATTATAAAAGGGAAAAAGGAAGGAGGCAGGCAGAGAGGGAAGGTTAGCTCTGATAACTTTTTTCTTACTTGGCCATCTGGCTGCCTTCACTGTGCCAGAGGATACAGGAAGAAGAGTCATTGTAGAAGCAAGGTGATGTGGTCAACATTGGATCGGTTGAGACTGAGCTATTCAGAGATGACAGGTAGATTTTTAAAAGTGATCATTTTTCAAATATGAATACTTGGCCAAGGAGGGAATGAGTCAAGTCCACAAAGCTACCAAGTGTCAGAGGCTGAGTCAAGGCGCAGGTGTGCCCAGGTATGCCGCTTCTAGTCCGGTGCCCTTTCTTCTACCCTGTCTTGCCTTGCAGCAACAACACAGGAGAAGGTCTCTGCCTGTCAGTCACCCACTAGTAAATCACTCATTGGTTTCTCTTCTTATTCATTTAAAGGTATAGGGAAGATAAGCCCTTAGGAAACCTCATCAAAAAGCCAAAAAATATTTGAGATTGTGAACACTTAAACTAATTTTTAATTGATTTAGATTAACACTCAACAATTTGATTGATAGATTTGTTCTGTTTTGAATTCTAAGCATGCAGACCTAATCTACTCAAAAACTGTTTGTTTCTGATTCCTCTAAGTCTGAGTTTATTGAAAATATCCTCAGTGAGCCTCAAAATACCAATTTCAAGAAGATGTGGTCATAAAAAGTGTTGTTATACCTCTTCCTGAGTGCCCTGCCTTTCTGCCTCCCTACTTCAATCCCAGTATAAAACATGCAAATAGAAAGCCTAGAAAGCCTGTTCCCAGAGACAGGTCCTTGCTTAACCCTATCTCAGGAAAGATGACACTGGGGGTATCAGGTTTCACTTGCTAGGAATCCATTGATCCTCAGATTTTCCTGATGGTAAAGTCAGAGACAGCGAAGTCACATTTTCAATGTTTTCCCAATTCATTTCACACACTAACCATCCTCATAAAATGGTTTTCTCTCTACATTCCACAGAGAGCTGTGCCCAGCGTATGAACTTTCAGAATAGTCGTCTAACAACCAAAAGCATCACCAACATGTGATTTACTTTTCCAGTCTGGCTATGAGATCAGCACTCATTAAATAGTTAAATAACAGCTGGAACTGTAAGAGTTACACTTGCAGGAATTTCTCAACTCACCTTTCCAAAGGCCAAATTTTCTGTACATTTGCCCTGCCTTTTTTTTTAAGTGTCCTTTCTGCGGAGCTTTCTGGTGAAACAGAAGCATTTTGACCTTCAAAGAGAATTAAAACTTGAGAGGGTGGGGGATCAAGCCCTCCAGCCCTTTGCTAAAAGAGACTGAAGTAGCTGCTGGAGGAGCGGACTCTACACCCAGGGTAGAAAGGATTAGCAAATACTGAAAATAATTTGCTGTATGTGAACCTTAATAAAAAAGACAGCCTAATATTGACGGAGTTCCTTCCACACAGAGAACTGAAACATGACCTCCCCTTCTCAGCAGGCCACCTTGAGTTCACTGACTCATCCCTTTCCTCCCAGTGCGGAAGTTCCCCGCCAAGTCGCACTCTGCCACCTCCCTCTGCGACATCCCCAGATACAGCCCTGTCCATTTCCACTCCCGACACCCTGTTGGGAGTCAGTCATTTCTCAACTCCTGACTTTTCCTTCCTCTTAGAGGCGCTTGACAGTTCATTCTATTCGAGCCACATCTCGAGAAATGGATTGGCAAGCTCTCCCAGGACAGTCTGAGACGTTCTCTCAAGAACCCACGAGTCCTCCACAAGCTCTGTTTAAGGTGGTTTCTCTTAAATGTTACCAATCTAAATCCACATCCTTTGAATTGTGTCCTTTATTTTTTAATTACATGAGATGGAGAATGGTTGGTCACCAATTTTGTATAATCTCCCTTTGTAGAATTGTCAATGGAAATGATTTTGTATTCTTTCATTCTACCTCTCCAAGCTAAATATCTATGGTTTCTTTAACCTCTTTTCACATGCCTGCTTGATGCCATTCTCCCCTTCTTCATCAAGCCTTGCTTTCTGTCCTCAATGAATTGTGAACTTGCTAATTGAACACAGTCCTCGCTGGAGAGTCTGACCATCACTAATGTGGCCGGAGTTGTCCTCCTGGCTGCTTCCTTTGTTAGTGCTCCAGCCTTGAATTGGTCTTTTGAAAACCCCCTTTGGGTACATTTCCGACCAATATTTAACTTTCGACGTCCAATTCCTTGAACACACATACAAAACCAATATTGCATTTGCACTGTCACTTTTGCCCCTCTTTGTATTGTCACTTTAACCCACCCCATTCCTTTGGCTTCCTCCAAACGGTGTGGCAAAGTGGTTTTTGAGATCTCATGCTACCTTTCCCTGTGGCTTTTCCCTAGTTTCAGGAGGTTAGCCTGGCAATGGGGAAGCTCTGTCCGTGAAATCCCCATAATTGTCAGGCTTTTCTGTGTGTTAGCCACTTCCCTCAGCTACCAACGCCAACTGTTTTCCCATTCTTTGCTTAGGGAAAGATAGGAAATATAGAGAGCTATATAATCAATACTAGGTTCTCAAACCTTAAGTATTGACATCTTTTAAAAGTAAAAAATTAATAAGGCACATATGTTAACCTAAATTATTTAATTGAAATGTTATTTAAATATCCATAAACATAAATCCAGGTATAAACGTCTTTATTTCTATAGCTCTTATACAGCTATCAAATTAAAATAAATTTATAAATTAGGTATAAACTACAAACCAAAAAAATTCAAATGGAAAATTTTAATGTGGACAATGAGGTTGTTTTTTGTTAAAGTGTGATCCTCTGGCTCAATGTACAAGGATACTGACGGCAATGCCAAAGGTTCTTTTCAGTTCTGTATTGTTTGCTATGTGATCACTCCATTTTCCCACCAAATTTGCCCGAACAAATTTGTGCAAAGATTTTGTTTCTTCAGAGCATTAAAATGTCTTTTGATTTTGTTTGGCCCGAGCACATCATTTAGGGGTTAAGTTTTACTTCTGTCACTTTCTGTCAGCCTTCTAGGCTACTGCGATGCAATATGTCATTTTTGTGGTGTCTCATCAAAGTATCAATGTGTGAAATCACTTAAGAAATGAAAGTCTCACTTTATGAAAGTGTCTTTTAATTTAAAATTATTGATGTAAAGTTTAAGATTTGTTGTTAATTCAGATGAAATAATTCAACATAAATTCATCCGTAGCCCCAGGACACAGATTATCAATTTGAAAATAGAACAAATTATCCTAGGTAGCTAGAAAAGATTTCCAACAAATTAAAATTTACACAAAATCCTTTAGAGTAGTAAGAAGCCAACCAAGATGTACATTTGTAAATGCAAAAATAAGTGCAGGTGCTGAAATCTGTAGAAATAATTTTGTCATCCAAAGGATCCAAAATTTAGTTTTTAGTTATTAAAATGAAAATATAAATTTTAGAAACTCAAAGACCCAGGAGAGTATGTCCACAGACCCTGGAATGAGAGAAATCTAGCTTGAGACATAACTAAGATTACTGGAGTTGAAAGGAGCCCTTGAAAATACGTAATGAAGACTAGATCATCTTGGTCATTCCTGTCTACTTTAAATGAGGAAATAGGGACCTGAAGAAGTTAAATGGGTGGTGACAGATCCAGGCCTCCATGTCATGTCCCACTGATACTTTGAACACACAAAAGCTTCTGACTCTCAGAAAATATTATCATAAGTTAATATATGGTATATGTTTACAACAAATCCTATCAAATGTTAGTACTTCAGTCCATTTAGATGATTCTTTAGTGAATATCCATTGATGAGGACCGTATTTGCTAGTAACCTCTGTGTAAACTAACCCTTTGTTTTATTTGTAATAGGATTATGTCTTACTAGTTAGTAAAATTGCCTGGGGTTTTTAAGTGTGTTCAGATCGCTACCATCCTAAAGGGCTGCTATGGTCTGAATGTGTCCCCCTACCAAATTCTTATGATGAAATGTAATCACCAAGGTGATCAGGAGGACTTTCATGGGGGTCAGGGCTTAGAATGTGATTAGGTCATGAGGGCACCACCCTTATGAATGGGATTAATGCTCATATAAAAGAGGCTTGACACAGTGTTGACACTTTTGCCCTTCCATCGTTTCTGCCTTGTGAGGACACAGCAAGCAACAAGGCACCGTCGTGGATGCAGAGACCAAGCTTTCATCAGATGCTGAATCTGCAGGTGCCTTACTCTTGGACTTTTCAGGCTCCAGAACTGTGAGAAATAAACTTCTGTTTAGAAATTATCCAGTCTAAGGTCTTTTGTAACAGCAGCAGGAACAGACTGAGACAAAGACCTCCCTGAATATTGCTCCTTCTCAAAATGTTCTCTCCTCCCCACCCCCACCCTGGTCATCTGAGGTTTTTGAAAATGAAGTGTAAATTTAATGTCCCCGTTTCTTAACCTCCCATTCTTTCAGTAACCTATGTAAGTGATTTAAGTGGGCTTAAATCACTATTCTTCTATTTTCTTCTATATTCTTCTATTTTCACTACTCTGTTGAAATTGTCCCCTCAAAGCCCACACTGGCACCCTAATGACCACAATGAGTGAATTCTTTATATATTATCCTATTTGACCACCTATGGGATATAGGTTACGCCCCTCTTAAAATCCATCTTTCATGGCTTTTCCAATTCTTCTCTCTCCTTTGTACATCTGCTTCTCTGATTGCCCTTTCTTTGTCTTATCTTGTTTCTTTTCCCAACCTCATAAATACTGATATTCCTTTGGATTCTATCATTGTTCTCTTCCTTTCCTTGTTGTATGTCATCTTGACAGTGGTTTCATGTGGATCCATGTGCTAGTGATGCCTAAATATATCCCTGCAATCCATCTCTTTTTCTGAGATTCAGATAAGTATTTCTGGAATACTTAAACAGTTAAGAGACAAGCATACAATTCTAAGCTTTCAAAAAGCTAGGAATGTAATACTAATATTTTCTATGTGGAAAGAAAAGGAAAAAGAAAACGAGAGAAGAGAAAGTTTCAAGGTAGAAATAGTCAACTCTTTCAAATGCCATGGTCATGTCAAATGAGATAAGAATAGAAGTATTCTTTAGACTTAGCTACTTGGAGGTCACTGAAATCTTGGCAAGAGCAATTTGGGATCAAATTTAGATAGAAATTGATTGAGGAATAACTTAGAAGAAATACGGGCTGTGAATGTAGAAAAACTCCAGAACCTTAACTATGGAAGAAAGAAGAAAAAGAGAGATGATTAGAGGGGAATGTAGGGTGTGAGGAAGGGAATGCTTCGTTGGCTACAGAAAAGGAGCCAGGGCAGAGAGGGGGCAAAAGGCAGGAGAGAGATAAAAGTCCCATGCCTGGCCAAATATTATGTACTAATGAGCCTTAGGCAGGAAAAGAGCTACATCTTCTATTGACTAGGAGGCGTAGGGATGAGGGCAGTTGTATACTTCTTGTTGACTGAATGAGTAGGTAAGTATTTAAAACAGTTCACACCAAATAATCTTTTTTTTTCTTTTCAAAATAGGAAAATAAGAGGCAAAATTGCCTTCTAAGAAGACAGATCTGAGAATTAACATGAAAGGAACTGACTAGGCTCCACAATTCCTGTTCTAGTCCATTCTACACCCTGCTGCTGAAAAGAGATTTCTAAAATATAGATCCAGTCATGACACAGTCATGACACGTTTTGGATCCCAGGTTCCCACAAGATAAATCCCGCCCCATAGCATGTTCTATAGAGCCTTCCATAATATAGCTCCCACCTGATCTCCAGCTCAGCCACACCGCCTACCGCCCCTTCTCCCACCCCAGGCTCTAACATCATCATTATTCAAAATGCCATATGTCAGATCTCTCTGCCTAGAATTCTTATAACTTCACTTCTCCGCCTGGAAAACCTCCATCCACCCTGAAGAATTCATTTTAAGAGTTTCTTCTTATTCCTGGATATATCTTACTTTTTCTAACCTGTTTTCCCTTTACCCCAATGCCACCCTTTATTGATTTATGAATTTATTTTTAATCTGTCACTCTTAAGTATTTCCATATATGTGTCTCAAATCCCCTTGAGACATATACTTCCATTCCATTAATTTAATTAACTAACCAATAAATATAATCTACAACTTCAAGGAGCTCCAAGGAAACAAGCAGCTATAATTCAGTGTGACTTGTGCTATAATGGGATACTGACAAAAGAGAATGAGGACCAAGGTGGCCACGGAAGGCTGTCACGTGCTTCTGCCCCTCAGACAGTGGATTCCATGGTCAGTTCCATGAAGGCGAAGTGGCCTTCCCCAGTAGGGCGCTGCAGGATGCAGCCCACTGACTATCACCTTGTGCCTGCTCTATAAGGCCAAATTGGTCCTTGTATTGAAGTCATTGTATAGCTTCTTACTTTCAGGAATTTATGGACTCCTAATGCAATCCTATTTCATCCAGAAAGATTAATTATTTTTGGTCCCTTCTTAAAATATCTGTTCATGGCTATTGAGAGAAATAAAAAAAAGTCCTTGCTGATGCCATCCTAAAGGTCCAAAGTGCAGTCCTTACTGTCAGCATAGCCACCTCTTTGTTTCTTGCTCTGGTCCCCTGTTTCCCTAAGTCTCTCATTCAGCTTCTCTAGCACCAGAGCCCTGCCAAGGGCAGATTCCTCTTCTGTGCTCACCACCACAGATTTGGCTCCTTCCTTCCTTCGATTGTTTTGTCAATGCTAATAATTTGTCGTTAAGTTGCCTAAAAAGAAATGGCCGTGATTGTTGCATAGGACTTTTTACAAAAGAAAGCAGAAAGAAAGAAAAAGTCCTGCTTTCTCCTTTTGAGGTATTCCTTGCGCATCACGTTGGGTGCTCAGTCTAGCATGACGTCTGCTTTATATATTTGAGTTACTAAACAAAAGAGTCATTGTTAATCTACTTAACTCAAAATCATGATTTTCCTGTGAACCATTCTAATCTCACAGATGAGCTTATCCCTAAAATAAGACTAGCTTCACACCTACCCATGTTATCAGTTTTAATCTTTTACAGGAGTATGAAAGGCTATAGGTTGCAATTTTCACATGTTCTGTGATTACTTATTGCAGAAGTTTCCACACTTGAAATATGCAGCTGTAAAATATTCAACTGCAAAGTTTGCATAACCCGGTCCCACCACTGTCAATGTCTTGCCAGCCCCTGGCAATGTTTGCTTTGGATCTGGTGGTCCCAGACACCCTGTGTCTTGACACATCCCCTCGTCCTGGCCCTGGGTGCCATCTTTTTCTTCAGGTGGGTGCCATCTTTTTCTTCAGGTAGGAGTCATACTTTCTCCTGCAATAAAGCCTTCTTTCTTTCTGATCATCCACATCTTTCAGATTGTTTGTAAATTCTCTTCCTCCCAAGACTAACTTTCAGCAACAAGCAACTCTTAGGTTAAAATTCCCTCCTTTCCAAATAGGAGTACATTCAGAATAGCGATATTTCTTACAGTGAGGAGGTAAGAGTCCAAACCTCATGAGAGAATAACAGTAGAGGGTTACTGAGGAGGGTGGGTTCAGTCAACTGCAGAGATGTTGTTTTGTTTCCTTGATGCAGATATGCAACTTTGGGGTTGAACTGAATTTCTCAGGGCAACAGAAAAGACGTTAGAACTTCTACTTTCTTAGCTCTTCCCCCGGGCAGGCTTTGGCCTTTCTTCTAAATAAATGTTTATCAAATATTTTAAGAACACGCCTTGTAGAGGTGCCAAATGATCTATCCAAAGAACCAAATGTCTTGGTTCCCTTGCTTGGTAGTAACAGATAGCTCAGAACTCATCACCTCCTAAAACCAGCCTGTGTTGCTTTTCCTCTAATGCTCCTCCCTAGTCATGGTCAGCGTTCAGACTCATCAGTCACTTCTTTGATGACATGTGCCCTCCTAAAGTGTTCTGGAGTTTTCGCTCTTTTGACTTGGCTTCTGAGACCCTGGCTTCTTGACTTTACTTCTGAGAAAGATTTCATGATAAACTGTCTTCTAAAACACACTTGGTAAAACTGAGCCATGCACCATTTCGGGGTCCCCCTCCCAATGACCCACTATTCTGAGAAAAGCCCCATTTTCTTTGGGCAGAAGGTTGTAAACATATGGAATTCGTTACCAGAAGAGCTGGTTCGGGCTCTTTCCGATCCCTAAGCCAGTTCCCTAACCATGACAAAACATTCCCCGCAACCTCATCATGACTCATTTTTTATTTTTAAATAACCTCTGGTGTGGAACGTTGTCAAGGCTTTTTGAAAGGTTAAAGAAATTATGTCCGAGAGCTTATTGGCCCCCTCAGAGAATTCTAGTAGATTAAGCACATTGTCTCCCAACAGAAATCATTGGCTATGTTTGCTGAATAGCCCATGACTGCCCTGGAATTTAAGAACATGAATTTATTTGAACCTTAATGTGTGTTCTTCATTGTGAAAAGATAGAAAGAAATACAAAAGCACAGTCTTTAACAGCTTAAAATCAAATCAAAGGGGCTAAAAGAAGTAACAAAATCCTAAAGAGCAAGAAGATACATTAGTGTGGTGGTGACTAAAATTGCAAAAGGTGTTCAGAAAATAAAGAAAGAAATGTATTTGGAGGAAGATGGGAAAATCTTCAGAGAGGAGAGGGCCCCTGAGTTGAGTCTTGAAACTTAAGTAGGCTTCATAGAAACAGAGAGAAGGGAAGCTGCAGGGAGCTTCCAGGCATTCCAGAAATAACAGAAGGGGAGATCACCTGAGTGAAGACTTAGAGGTAGAACTATCTGATTACAGCAGAGGACACCTGTCAAGGAGTCTGAATAGTTGAGAGAAACTAAATTAAGGAAAGCCTGGAGCATCCAGCCAGAAGAATGAAAACTTGATATGATAAATGGTAATTATTAAGGGTGTTTGAGCATATTTAAGAATTTAATATTACAAAGAAAAGAAGGTGTTTAGCAGTGTGAAATGGAAACAGTTTATTGAAGAGCTATGAAGGTTCCCACAAGGGAGCATGTGGCCATGCAGATCTCAATGACAGCCTTGGACACAGAACGTTCTGGAGCTAGACATGGCTTCAGCATAGAACCCTGCTGACGGGACAGCCAGGCCAGAACTTTTGACTCCTAGACCAGTCATTGGATTTGCACCGGGCAAGACTGCTCCCTGCGGCTGAGGCAATACCTGGAAGGACTAAAGTATCTGTGATAGCCCTACCAGCCATGAAACAGCATGCCCTCCAATGACAGGGGACCTGGGCAAGACATCACAGCCTCCTCTGCACTAACATATAAAGTTATTACCTTAATTTACTTCTTTATCTAATTTGTTATGTAGAACGTTAGCTCCTTGGAGGAAGGGATTTTGGTCTCATTTGTTCACTACCACATCCCCAGACCAGATACTTTCTGATACATAGTGGATAAAAAATAAATATTAAGAATATCCCGGCTGGGTGCGGTGGCTCACGCCTGTAATCCTAGCTCTCTGGGAGGCCGAGGTGGGCGGATCATTTGAGCTCAGGAGTTCGAGACCAGCCTGAACAAGAGCGAGACCCCATC
>VSMD01121000.1:0-45769 GCA_008750895.1 Mirza zaza | reverse complement strand
CCCCCCATGGCCTGGGGCGTCCCCTCACCCCTCTGTCAGCCCCCCATGGCCTGGGGCGTCCCCTCACCCCTCTGTCACCCCCGCATGTCCTGGGACGTCCCCTCACCCCTCGTAGCGGGCGCCGCCTTCTCAGCTGCGACAGGCGCGTCAGTCCCTGGCGAAACGCGGTGGACAGGGAAGGCCACCCGCTCCGTGCAGACTTGGCAAGCAGAGGCTGCAGCCGCCGAGCGACCTCTCCTCTCCCAAGGTCACCCAGCGGGGCTGTGACGGCCGCGCCTGAGCCCAGGTCTGCAGTTCCCAGCCGGGTCCTTGGGTTTGCAGGAGCAGGGAGGGAACTCAAAGTCCCGGCTCCCAGGCGACGCACCGCGGAGAAAAGGGGGAAGTCAAGTCCGGCTTCCAGGGGACGCCCCAGGAGAACCGGCACTTGTGTGGGCTGGATCCTGCTCTCGTAATTGGAATTGTTTTGCTATCTGGTTAACAATGGGTTCGGCTGCTGCTGTGGGGTTAAGCTCCCCGCGGGCTGAAAAGGAAATTTCGGGATAGCGAGCTCCAGCGGCTGGGTCCTCCTCCCACGCAGACTCTGCCGGGATGTTTCTCTCAGGTTTGTCTGCCACCCAAATGACAGCACAAACGCATGGTCAGCCACCACTCTCTGCACTTTCCCCCACCCCCCATGGCAGCCAGAGGGGTCCTTGGAAACTGTCCTGGAAACTGTCCGGCAGTTCTTGCCATTGATTTGCTGAAAATCTCCCAGGAGCTTCCCATTGATCAAGGTCAAGGTCAAAATCATTACTACTGTGCTTCCCTGAAAATAAGACAGTGTATTGTATTCATCTTTGCTCAAGAACACACTCTAGGGCTTATTTTTAGGGGATGTGTTGTTTTTCTTTTAAGTACGGTGCAGCCATCTACATTGATTCAAATAGAGTGAAGTCGTCTCCTGGAACATCATCATCGCTCTCCAGACCCCGAATCCCATCCTGAATGTCTTGTGACTCTGTTTCCTTTAGAGCCACCGGCCCCGATCTCTCCTGTCGAGCACTGGAGCTGTCACGGGGCGGATGAGAAGGGCTGCTCGTGTCCTTTCCCGCTCCGCGACGACACGCATGGGTTGTGCAGACGCGCTGCGCAGCCACGCCCGGCACCAGGGCTGATTTTCGGGGTGGGGCTGCTATTGCGCACGTGCTCAGACATCCTGCTGGGGCTTGTTTTATGGGTAGGGCTTATTTTCAGGGAAACACAGTATCTCTGTTTTAAAGAAAACTATTGTTTAAAACAAAAAACTATGAACAAATTCCTGTGCACACTGCACATATCTCATTTTGAAGCTAAAAAAGCAAACGGGCAAAAACGCCCGCCTGTGGCCGGCGGGCCGTAGTTTGAGGACACCTGCTAACACTTCCGTTATCCACGGATCTGCTGGCGGATTCTGTCACTGAGCGACTGTGAGCATTGTGGCGGTGAATTTGGGAGTGCAGACGTCTCTTCGACATACTGACTTCAGACCTTTCAGGTTGTCAACGGAAAGAAGCCAAAGTCTGCAAAATAATTGTAAAGAGGTTTATTCTGAGCCAAATTTGAGGACCATGACCCAGGGCCACTGCCAAGAGGCCTTGGGCAAGTGGACTCGCTGTGGCCGGGTTACAGTTTGGTTTTATACATTTTAGAGACACGGGTTATGGGTGAAGCCGCTGTGGCCGGGTTACAGTTTGGTTTTATACATTTTAGAGACACGGGTTATGGGTGAAGCCGCTGTGGCCGGGTTACAGTTTGGTTTTATACATTTTAGAGACACGGGTTATGGGTGAAGCGATCAATCAATATGTGGGAGGCGTACATTGGTTTGGTCCAGAAAGGAGGGCCATCTCGAAGCGGGGGCTTACAGGTTATAGGTGGGTTTAAAGATTCTTTAGATTATAATTGGCTAAAGACATGAAGCTTTGTCTAAAGACCTGGAATGTTTTAACATAAACTGTTTACCAGAGATAAGCCACCATTTGTTGCCTAAATTGAGGACCTGCAGGCGTGTCTTGCATACTCTTAGGCCTGTTAATGGGTTACAGAGGAAGTCTCCAAGAAGGGAGGGGGCATGATAAGGCCTGTCTGACCTCCCTCCTCCTGGCAGGCAACTTTGCCCTTGAATATTCCTTTGGCCACGAGGGGGTCCATTCGGTCAGCCGGTGGGGGGGTAGAGCATTTTAGTTCACAAGGTAAATACCCAGATGGGATTGGTGGATCAGATGGTGGCTCCGTTTTTGGTTTTCTGAGGAACCTCCACACTGTTGTCCAAAGTGGTTGTGACAACTTGCATTCCCTCCTACAGCGTGTGGGATTTCCATACTCTCCGCATCCTCGCCGGCACTTGTTGTTTCATCTTTTTGGTTTTTGTTTTGTTTTGTTTTTTGTTTTTTTATTTATTTATTTATTTATTTATTATTTTTTTATTTCAGCATATGATGGGGATAAAGATTTTAAGGTTTCAATAAATGCCCTTTCCCCCCTCCCCCCACAAGTCTGAGTCTCCAGCATGACCATCCCCCAGACGGTGCACTTCTCACTCATTATGTATGTATCTACCCATCCCCCCCCGTCCCCCTGCCCAATACACTACGGTGATATGGCACATCTAATATTTTCCTGGTTAGAGCTGGAACCCATACTACTAAGTGAAGTCTCCCAAGAATGGAAAAACAAGAACCACATATACTCACCAGCAAACTGGTATTAACTGAGCAGCACCTAAGTGGACACATAGGTATTACAATAATAGTGTTTCATCTTTTTGATAACAGCCGCACCGACAGGCGTGAGGTGGTATCTCATTGTCGTTTCAATTTGCATTTCCCTAATGATCAATTCAATGATGATGAGCTTTTTTTTGAGACAGGGTCTTGCTCTGTCGGCCAGACTATAGGGACTCAATAATCCATAGAGCAGGCATCCTCAAACTATGGCCCGCAGGCCATGTGCGGCCCACCGAGGACATTTATCCGGCTTGCCGGGTGTTTTTGTGACTGCTGCCTGTCCTGCTTAGCAGCCAACCCGTCCCGGGCCCACAGTGCGCATGTGTGGAATGTGTGCCGCTCTCTCCAACGGCCTTCCAGCAGTCTGAGGGATGGTGAACTGGCCCCCTGTTTAAAAAGTTTGAGGACCCCTGCCCTAGAGTGCAGTGGCATCATCATAGCTCACTGCAACCTCAAACTCCTGGTTCAAGCAATCCTTCTGCCTCAGCCTCCCAGAGGGCTAGTATTACAGGTGTGAGCTACCACTGTGCCTGGCCCATTTTTTGATATACCTGCAGGCCATTTGTACGTCTTCTTTTGACAAATGTCTATGTGGGTCCATTGCCCATTGTCCATATTTTTACTTGAATTATTTTTTTCTTTCTATAGAGTTAGTTTGAGTCTGTTATATATTTTTATTATATAATTTGAGTCTGTTATATATCAGCCCCTTATCAGACATATGGCTTGCCAATATTTTCTTCCAATCTGTAGGTTGCCCGTTCACTCTGTTAGTTGTTTCCTTTGTTGTAAAGAAGCTTTTTATTTTTGTTGTGATCCCATGCATCTATTTTTGCTTCTTTTGCCTGTGCTTTTTTGTGTGCTAGTTCCTCTGAATTTCTCATCTTTAAAGGAGATAAATTTTCCTGAGCCAGCTACGAAGAAGAGGTCAAGGGTGGGTTTCAGGTGAGTAGGAATTTTTCTTTGGCTCCAGTTTTTGTACATGAGTTTGTTCAGCCTTTACATCTTTCTGAGCAATGAAAATGAATGGCTATGAGGCTGTTCCTATTGTAAATTTCTCTCTTCTCTTCCACTACCTCAATGACAAACTGCCACCTACAAATATGGCTGTTTCGTGTGATTCTCTGCTTAGACTTCCTGAATTCCTCAGATTGAAACGAATGTGGGGCAACTTCATGTGTCAGCTTGTATTTCTGTTTCCTAATTCCCAAGGAATTTATGTTTTTCACATCAGTCTGCTTCCTCAGCTTTAAGAATTATCCTCTCTAGACTTTTCTTCATAGCTCTATTTCTTAGGATAACCCACTTCCTTCCACATACATCCTGCTCAGCCTCTGTCTCTTTGGCCTTCCCTTCCACCTAATTCATAGTTGCGATTTCATCAAGCTCCTCATTTTACTGAAGGTGGAGTTTCTATTTCTTCAGGTGACTTTATGCCACCATGTTGAGACCAGACATCTCCTATGTCTCTTATAAGCTCACTGTCTAGTCTGAGAGCGCAGGAAAAAACGGCTCTGCCCAATCAGGTATTTTTCTGCCTCTAATTGCTTGTGATTGAAAATTCATGCCCTGAGCCTTCTGAACTTAGAAGTTCCAAAGGTCAGGTGTCTGAACCTGAAAGGCTTTTGCTCTCAAAACTTCTGACTCTGCAATGCATTTCAAAACTCTGCTTTAAAACTCCAAAGCCCAGGTGTAACTTTTGTGTTAACTTGAGATGTGCCAAACAGCCCCATCAGAAATCAGTGGATGCTTCAGCTTACCTGGCAGGACAATAGATATAAAAAATTACTTACTGAGAAAAAAAAATACCAGCTAACATATCAAATCATTATCCTACTATACAATGTAACAGGTAATAATAGCTCAGAACCAATACACTAAAGCAGGGCTATCTTTATTTATAGGATAGTGACTCATTAGAGGAGACATAAAAAATACTATAAATAAGTGCCAAGTAATTGCAAGGACAGCAATTTGGCAAATAATCTTTTAACCGTCTTTCTAAATCAATCAATCTCTCAATTTCTTGTGCACTCTCACACACTCTCTCTCCCTCCTTGTCTGTCTGTGTGTGTCTCTCTCTCTCTCTCAAGTTGTGTTATGATTTAAAACAAATTACTGCATTTTTACTTCCAATTTTTTAGTGATTTGACCACCATGTCAGATTAACAAATGTCTACACGAGAGACATGGGACAACAGACTATGGCTTTGTCGAAGCCAGTATTAGTTAGAAATTGTTAATAACACACATAAAATTATTTTTGGGATTCTGCTCTTAAGATACACATTACATTCCTCCTTTCTGCCAGGAAAATAGTATTCCCAATGCCCACAAACTGGATTGAAGGATTTATTAGAGCCATACTATCATAATCATTTCTTGGTGGCACTATTAACCAGCACTTATTAATATTTTTAAATGTTATTCTTTCTCTGATACAGACGTGAAGGTGACTTAATCATGTTTCTCTTCGCAGTATCTTCTCTGAAAAACAAATTCTGAGAAGCTGTTTATTTGTACATGCAAGAAATTTTCTTTTATTCAGTTTTGTATGAGATATCCTAACCTTTCCTATAGAACACATCGTGACTGTTCACCTCTGGTCTGCAAGTTATTCAATGACCTGTGCCTAAAGAAATCATATCCTGACATTCAGAAAGAGTCAAATATCTCAAATGGGTTGTTTCATTTTCTTTTTTGGTCTAAAGGAACCCAAGGTGATCCAGCAGCTTCCGATGGTCAGGAGCGAATGGCAAAGCAACGTCCAGAGATTCTACATGCACAAAGCAAGGATCTCAGCTAAAGAAATGCGTCAGAAGGGAGAATCAGACTTTGAGCTTGTCAAGCACAAAGAATACAAAAAGCATCGAGCCGGAAGACCCGAGGTCACGAAGCTCCCAAATTTGTTAACCAACCTGGGCCTTTTTTTTTCCTCATTGCAAAACTGAGGGCAATTATATACCTCTAAAAGAGAATAATTTTGAAGGAAAGTTCACATGTGGAAGACACAACGCAAACTGTGTAAATGATACGTCCCGGGCCACTACTAACAAAACATTACATTTTATTTAAAACCACATGCCAAGCACTGACTCTCTTTGTTGCATCTTCAGTTTGTCCCTGGCTTAGGATGGCATCTCTAGAAGCACAGTTTGAAACTAGCAAGCTTACCCGGGGGGTGTGCTCAGGAAAAACCCACAGGATGGAGAGAAACAGAGCAGGACAGCGGAGAAGCCCATCCGAGATGTGATTTCCACTGAAATCTAACCTTAGCCTGACCCCATGGGGAGTTCAGACTGTGAATGACGTCACAGAGTCACCTTAACTTGAGGCAAAGGGGCCTTTTGTGTCCTTACAGTGGACATCTGTCACTGGCCGTGGGGGAGGTGGGGGCACTACAATGTCCCAGGCATTTCCAGATGAGGCAGCTCCAACTGTGATGGGCAGTTCTCCCAGGAAGGGTCTAGCTGTGAGCTGTTGAGGCCAGCCTGCCCGGCAGGGGGAGCGCCCACCAGCTAGAGACCTTTGCCATCTGGGTGGGGCATAGCAGCACCTGCTGGCTCCCCCTGTTCACACGAAACCTAGACTGGTACCCAGATCTTCCTCACATGCATTCCCTGTGTGGGACCAGATTCTCTGCTGCTCATCTCCTCGAAGCCTTCCATGACAAAACCAGCAGCAGCTTAATCTAGATTAACTAGAAATAAGACAGGAAAGTAATATTTACCCCCTGCCTGGACAGCCAGCTGACATTTATTGAACTTGTGCTAAGTGCCAGGCACACTGCTAGTTACTGGCACATGGTATCTCACGTTGTCCTTGCAAAGACAATGAGATTGGTAGAGATTGTCTTCCCTCTGCCAATCTTTTAACTTTTTTGTTTCAAGAAAACTGAGGCTCACTTGAACAGTATTCATTTGAGAGACAGAACTGAAAATTTTGATGCCCCAAATTACAAAGATTTGAGGACCCCTTTGAGACTCCTAGCTCATGATAATTGAAAATTATCCTTGGTAGTTCAAGTCCGTAAACAAATAATTTTTATGTATTTATCTATAATATAAAATTTAAATCAAACGCACATTCTCTTTCACAAATGTTATCTGCAAGTTCGTATTTCTGTGTCTCAGCTGGGATCTATTGAAAAACAGAGCGGTAAGACCTGTCCCTGCCTTCTGTGAGTGTAAAAGAAGTAGCGATTATCAATGGTTCAAACGGTTCCTCATTAATGGCTGTATCCCCAAAGATAGCCAAGGAATTAACTCAGCTTGCCTCTACTGAACACCTACTGTGTTTCCCCAAAAATAAGCCCTACCCATAAAATAAGCCCTACCAGGTTTTCTAAGCATTTGCACAATATAAGCCCTACCCCAAAAATCAGCCCTAGTGACGGGCGTGGCTGCGCAGCGCGTCTGCACAACCCATGCGTGTCGTCGCGGAGCGGGAAAGAACACCAGCAGCCCTTCTCATCCTCCCTGTGAGAGCTCTAGTGCTCAACAGGAGAGATCGGGGCCAGTGGTTCTACAGGAAATAGAGTCGCAAGACATTCAGGATGGAATTCCGGGTTTGGAGAGTTGTGATAATGATGTTCCAGAAGAAGACGACTTCACTCTATTTGAATCAATGTAGATGGTTGTACTGTACTTAAAAAAAAAAATAACACATCCCCTGAAAATAAGCCCTAGGGTGTCTTCTTGAGGCAAAATAAATATAAGACCCTGTCTTGTTTTGGGGGAAACATGGTACTATATGCCAGACCATGACACAGGATTGGAAGTCAGTATATAAAGGAATAAATCACAGTCCCTGCTTCAGAAGGGTATATGGTTTAATGATATGATTTGTTTTAACTACTCAACTTTTTGACTTTTAAGACCATATCCTAAAATCTAATCTCACTTGCACCTCAATGTTGTGCCTAACTTGTTCCACAAAGCACAGGGGGCAGAAAGGCCACAGGCTCCACTGTTCTGCCAACTCATCCGTGTGCAAGGCATCAAGTCCTTGCTGGAGAATAAAGACTGACATTGGTCCTACTGGGACCACATAAGGTATAAAAAGAACTAAATTAGATACTTTCACTTTGATGAGACAGAAAAAGCACATTCCTAGAGGACGAGGTTAGACATGAGCCATAATCTGGAATAATCAAAATTGCAACAGTTGCCATTTGACATAAATACATTGAACCTACTGGAATAAAAACTTTAATCATGCTCTGCATTTCAAGTATTGTAAAGTGCAAACACTGATGTAATTTTAATTATCTTCCCTCCTCCGTCAGATTTCATCTTGATGTCAGCCCAGCTATCAGGGGTCATTTCTTTTTCGGAACTGAGTGGCGATGTCTCTGTTTAGAACTGAGGACGTTGGTCAATTCTGTCACACATTAGAGAATTCTTTTGTATGTATCTCATGTTTTATTTCTCCTACAAGAGCTCTCTGTTGATCTGTTTTTGTTGCTATAATAGAAAAACCACAGACTGGGTAATTCATTAAAAAAAAATAAGTTTATTCAGCTCATGACTCCGGAAGTCCAAAAGCACGGTGCCAGCCTCTGTTTGAGAGCCTTCCTGCTCGTCGTTACATGGTGAGAAGCAAGAGCAAGAGGGCCAGAGAGAGCTCACTGTCATAACAAAACGGCTTCCACAATAACTGGTCCACTCCAGGGATACAGAGCTTAATCTATTCACGGGGGCAGAGGGATTAAGTTACTAACACATGAACTTTGAAGGGACATAGTCGAACCACAGCATCACACACCTGGCCCACAAAATTCATGTCCTTCTCACATGCACAATGCATTCATTCCATCCTAATATACCCAGAGTCTTAACTCATTCCAGCAGCAACTCAAAAGTCCAGCGTTCAGGGCCTCATCTCAATCAGATATCAGTGAGACTCAAGGCAAGACTCATCCCACGGCAAATTCCCCCAGCTATGAGCCTGTGAAATCAGAACACGTCATCTACGTCAAAAATTCAATGGTGCCACAGCCATAAAATAGACATTCTCACTCTACAAGGGGGAAAGAGGAAAGAAAAAGGGAGTAACTGGTCCCAAGTAAGCCCTAAACCTACCAGGGAAAAAAGAATGTTACGATCTCTCACTCCATGCGTCATCTCCCAGATACACTTACAGGTTCAGAACCCCAAAGCCTCAAGCAGCGCCACCCTTGTGGCTTTGCTGGGCTCAGCCCATTCAGTGGGTTTCACAAGCTGGAGTCTCACGCATGCAGTTGTCTCAGGCTGGTGCTGCACACCGGTAGCGCTATAGGTCTGGGGTCCAGCATGTGGCCTTGCCTCTGAATCTCCACTGGGCATTGCCTCATGGGGCTTCTCTGAGGTGGCTCCAGCTACTGTGTTTCCCCCAAAATAAGCCCTACCCATATAATAAGCCCTAGCAGGATTTCTAAGCATTTGCACAATAGAAGCCCTACCCTGAAAATCAGCCCTGGTGCCGGGCGTGGCTGCGCAGCGCATCTGCACAACCCATGCGTGTCGTCGCGGAGCGGGAAAGGACACGAGCAGCCCTTCTCATCCGCCCCGTGACAGCTCCAGTGCTCGACAGGAGAGATCGGGGCCGATGGTTCCAAAGGAAATAGAGTCACAAGACATTCAGGATGGAATTCGGGGTTTGGAGAGTGATGATGATGTTCCAGAAGAAGACTTCACTATATTGGAATCAATGTAGATGGTTGTACCGTCCTTAAAAAAAAATAACACATCCCCTGAAAATCAGCCCTAGGGTGTCTTCTTGAGGAAAAATAAATATAAGACCCCATCTTATTTTTGGGGAAACACGGTATCAACCCACATTTCCACTCAGCATTGCCTTTCTACGGGCTCTCTATGCTGACTTCACCCCTGCAACAAGTCTCTTCCGGGGCGGCCCCCAGGCTGCTAGAGACATGGAAGGCATGACCCCACAGTTCTTGCATTCTTCATACTTGCAGAATTAGGACCATGTGGACACATTGTCAGGGTGTACAGCTTGCACCTTCCGGAGCTGTGGGCTGAGATGTACCTGGGCTGGTCTGAGCCACAGCTGGGGTGGCCAAGGTGTGCTGCACCAGGACCCAGGGAGCAGAGAGCTGCGGTGTGGGAAGCGGCCCATTTCCCGCAACTGCTCTGCCCTCCTAGAGCTCTGGGTCTGGATGGGATGGCCAGCCTCAAAGATCTCACTGGTGCCTTCTGGATTTTTCTCCCATTGCACTGATGGGTAGAGCCTCTGGCTTCATCCTATCTATATTAAATTCCTGATCAATTGGTGGCTTGGTCACACCCTTGGTGTGCTCTGCTGGAAATGTCCTCCTTTCTTTCTCTGCCACGTGGCCAGGCTGCAAATTTTCCAGATCTTTCCGCTCTGCTTCCTTTTACTTACAAATTCTGTCTTTAAGTCATCTCTTTCTGCCCTTATTTTACTGTAAGCAGTTAAAAGTAGCCACGCAGCTGCCTGAATGCTTTGCTGCCTAGATATTCCTTCCACCAATATTCTGGTACATCGCTCTTAGGCTCCATCTTCCGTAAAGCCCTTGAGCATGCATGCAGTTCAGCCAAAGTCTTTGCTACTTTAGAGCAAGGATGGCCTTTGCTCCAGTTTCCAATACTGATTCCTCAGTTCCAAGTGAGATCTCATCAGAATGGCCTTTAACGGCCCACATTCCTGCCAACACTCTGGTCATGACCACTTATGCAGTCTCTGGGAAGTGCCGGACTTTCCCTAGTCTTTCCTTCCAAACCTTCACAGGATTGCCCTTCATGTTCTGTTCTCGGCAATACAGGTTTTTAGGCAGCCTGTTCCTCCAAATTCTTCCAGCCTCTACCCATTACCCTCACCCAGGTCCAAGGCTGCTTCCACATTTTTAGGGATTTGACGTAGTGAGATTCTCCACTTCTTTTTACCAATTTTCTTAGTACATGTCCTGTTACCACAACAGAATACCATAGACTGGGTAAGTCACAAAGAAAAGGAGGTCTACTTAGCTCCTGGCTCTGAAGGCGGGGAAGCCCAAGAACACAGTGCCTTTTTGCTGTGTCACAATGTGGCGGAGGGCGTCACATGGCCCGAGACAAGAGCGAGAGGGCCAAAGAGAGCTCACTTTTGTAACAAAGCCACCCCTGGGATAAAAAACCCACTCCCATGATAGTGAGATTAATCCACCCTCATTAATCCATTGATTCATTCTTGATGATAGAGCCAACATTAATCCGTTCATGACAGCAGAGAGATTACATTTTCAGCATATAAACGTTGGGGAGGCACATTCGAAATAGAACAACCTCTTTCTAGATTGTTCAGCTGCTTGAAAGCAAAATATTTGTTCCGACTGGTGTTTGCCTCTTCTCCAGCACACAGGAGGCTTTCAATAAAAGATAACTGAATGGCAGGCCGGACTGACAAAAGGATAGATGACTGTATATATGGAAAACGCTGCATTCTCTGCTAATATTCTCTTGGGGCAGACGCATGCTATGAAGCATGATTTGACTCACCCAGAACAGAGAACAAAGGGAGGAAACCTAGGGGTAGAGCAGTTGCCAGTGGGAGAAACCACTGGCAGAGGATAGAAGTCTTTCACAAAAGGTGTGTTCAGGGAATTCTTTCTGAATTTTATCTCACTTGCAGGAGTGCAGTCTGGCCTTGGGATTTTCTTGCACACATATCAGGAGCAACAGATATTTCTTTTTCTCAAAGAAAACAACAACAACAACAAGAAACTCATATATTAAACAGAGCCCTCCATCACTTGGGCTATACGGTAGCGAGCACTGTTCACCACACTCCTGTCTCACTTTTGCCACCTGACGTTCAAAACCCTTTCAAGAGACGATAGCTACAGATAAATGTAACTCCCCTGGGTGATGGATGTCTACACTTTGGCTTCTCAACATTGACTGACCCTACAGGAGGCAGCTTCAGCTTTCATTTGGAGACGCGCTTCCCCCCAACTTTAGCCCAGAGAATTTGGAGCCAAGGTGGAATGCATGCTGCAGGCTAAGCAAGCTGCACCGCATTCCCTGGGCGACAGTGACTTGCTCCAGATCAGGCATGTGGCCTTGGCGAGTCTGACCACAATGAAGCTTAGCACTTTTGCTGGCCATTCTAAACAAAAACATTCACTCTTTTACTGGAATTGAACCTAGAAGGAAAGAGAGCCAGGTGCTGCTAGCAGCTGCTTTTGGACTGCACGTGAAGAGGCTTTTTGAAAATGGAGCTGCCACATTATGGAAATGGGAAGAACTTGGTCCTGCAGCCCCTGCATACCTCAGCACCTAGAGCCACATTTGTCTCTGGACTTTTCTACTACATGATCCAATAAATTCCTTTCGTGGTTAAAGCCAGTTTGGACTTGATTGTCTGTCGACTATAATCAAGAGACTTGAGAGAAGACACCAAATGCCTTGAGAGAGGGCTTATCCAGTGACTCGAATTCACAGTAAAAAGTAAATGACTACAGCCCATACAGTTGCTGTCTCTCCTCCCTCCCCAAATCCCCAATCCTTATCACTTCTGCAAGTCCAGGCAGGGGTGAGAACTGAAACTTCGGTGGACAACGATCGTACCTGCCGATTGACTTTCTGTTTCAATTGCCCATGTATCTGTCTGAGGACGCTCTCTGACCACAGGAGCATGGTCACTCCATGCATAAGTGAGGATGGACAGTCAACGACCCCAGAAACAAACTCCAGCCAATGAGGGAGTGGAGCTGGCTTTCCCTCGGCAGGACCACTCCCAGGCAGGCTGCACAGCACGCTTGCCGGCGCGAAGACCTGTAAGCCAAGTGGTAACTGACTCATTGCTCTGTCTCCCCTCCCGTCTGACCTCTTCTCTCTTTCACGGGGATACGTGGAATCACCTCCCAAGTAAACAACTGGAACCCTGAACTTTATCTTGGGGTATGTTTGGGGGGAACCTGAACTAAGAAAATGATGATAGGAACTCGTGTCTAAAGAGCAGCAGGGCAGGTGGAGAGAACACTGCTATGGGAAGCGAGTCTCATGGGAAAATGCAAGACAGGGAGAAGAGATGCTGGAGCTATTCCCTGTTTCATATATTACACTTTGGCTCCTATTTCCACAGCACAATTATTAGGAGGCAGAATTAATCATTGTCACCAAGAGCCTTCCCTTCTCCATCATTTTGAAAACAGCATGAGATCCGGAGTTCTGAGACCTGGAATCGACTTTTAGTTCCTCCTTTTGCTGTCAGTGTTAATCTTCAGCAAGTGACCTAACACTTTTAAACCTCATTTTCCTTATCAAGGGATAGCGATACCCATCATATTGAGTGGTTTCAGGACAAAGAATAAAAGATGGGAAATGGTTTGTCAAATATAAAGCATAGGCAAAAGCATTTTTTTTTTTTGCTTTTGCATATGGAGAAGGCAGCATTTCTGGACTAAACCCGCATTTCTGAATGTAGGTTCAGAAGAAAATCACATTGAAAATGCAAAGTGAAAACATTCTACCCCAGGAGAGTATGGAGACATGAAAAAGTGTAAGTGCATGATACAGACGTGATTAGCAGTTTATTATGCTGATCCCTCCAATAAGAAGAAGTATTTATCCAAATCCATCCTCTACAAATCCTGCGAAAATCTAATTGGTTTTAAAAGGTGGTGGTGAATGTAGTTCTTTGAATGTAGGAGAAAGGTCCCAGCCGGATATTTTGGTAAGGAAAAGGCAGCTGTAAAAGTGTTTTATGGCCCTAGAAACTTAACTAATTTGGAATCAGAAGTTTACTGCTTCACCAATATTTATGGGATTGCAAATTTATCTAGGGATGTGTTTTTGTCCTGCACACCCAAAGTTATTAATGGGCCAGCTGCTGGTTATTAATCTTCATTTCCTAAAACAGAACTAGCCCTATCTTTCTTACAAAGTGTAGCCTGTGCATACAAACCACACCCTGGAAGGCAAATTAAACTTGAGTCAATAGCCTGTTCCAGCCAAGAGTTGTGAGCAAAAGCCATACAGAACCGCACGTCTAGAGCCGTGGTGATGGAACCGCATTTCGATGTAGGAAGGTTTTGGAGACACTCTGTTTTTTCATTTAGCAAATAGCATAGCTTTACATCTTGGTTTTGGTTTCGGTTTTGTTCTTATTCCATTCTGTTTCTGCACAAATGTTTCCTCTCTTAAAAACTGGGCTTCAAAGTTGAGCCACGACCACATACTGACAGGTGAGAAGTGAGGAAAAAGTTATTATCAAGGGGAGTAGTAATAGTATCAATTTGATTGTGGTGTAACATGTGTTAAGAGGTTTGCGAAGTGTTGCAGTTACCATAGTACCCCTATTTTACTAATATGCAACTGAGGCTTAGAGACGTGTGCTGATCTATGCAAGGTTATGCAGATCATTAGCTGAACAGCTGAGATCTGAACTCAGTTTATTCCAGGGCTCTCTGGAATAATCCTATTGTCTATATCACCTACAAGAAATAGGATAATGGATTTTAATAACTCACTTTGGCCAGGAGCGGTGACCGAATGCAGCAGAAAATTGCTCAGACTGTCCCTGTTCTTTACTTCTGATAAAGGTCTAATAACAAGGATCTATCAGCCGGGTGCGGTGGCTCACGCCTGTAATCCCAGCACTCTGAGAGGCCGAGGCAGGGGGACTGCTCGAGATCAGGAGTTCGAAACCAGCCTGAGCAAGAGTGAGACCCCGTCTCTACTATAAATAAAAAGAAATTAATTGGCCAACTAAAAATATATATATAAAAAATTAGCTGGGCATGGTGGCGCATGCCTGTAGTCCCAGCTACCCGGGAGGCTGAGGCAGGAGGATCGATTGAGCCCAGGAGTTGGAGGTTGCTGTGAGCTAGGCTGACGCCATGGCACTCACTCTAGTCTGGGCAACAAAGTGAGACTCTGTCTCAAAAAAAAAAAAAAAAAAAAAAAATCAAAAATCTATCTAGAACTGAAAAGAATTAACAAGAAAAAAAAATCAAACAACTCCATCAAGAAATGGGCAACGGAAATGAACAGAAACTTCTCCAAAGAAGACAGAATGATGGTCAGCAAACATAAAAAAAAATGTCCAACATCTCTAATCATTAGAGAAATGCAAATCAAAACCACAAATTGAATTTGAAAGTGACTCATTGCAGCCAGTCGGCCACCGCTAGGTGGGAGGTCTTGTGCTGTCTGCCACCGACAGTCTACAAGATGCCCAGATCGAGGAGTGGCTTCGATCACATGGCATGAGGCTGTGCAAAGTTGGAGGCAGCAAAGGGAGCTTCAGCTCTGAGCCCCACGTCTACATACTGTCACAGAGAGAAGTTGTTCCTTATGTAGACGGCAGGGGGTGAGGGTACAGGAAGGCAGGAAGTTCTAAGACGAGCACAGAGCACTTTAGACCCGAGTCTACCTCCAGACCTCTCTCTCCTCTCTGATCCACGGATCTTGGGTTGACATTTCATTCCCGGAACGTTGCGGCTTCCTTTTAAACACATTTAACAGGGCTATCGTCTCAATTTGGCTGCGCAGAGAGTCTGTGCTCTGGAGCTCAGCGTCTCCAACAGTGTTTCATCCATTCGAGAAATACATGGTGGCAGCAACCGGAGAGTCGCGGCCCCAGTGCTGCGATGCTAAGGTTCCAGTTCTGGTGCCATGCGCCTTTTTCACACGTGCCCCTGGATCGATGTGTGCGCCTCTCTAGGACTGCTCAGTGACCTTGAATTTTCTTCACAAGAGGAAACAGCACACTAAGAATATTTCCAAAAAGTGTGATGAGCCCAGCGTAGAATTCCACTTGCTAGGGATTGACGAGAGATCCGACATTGCCCACCGGTGGGGCTCCCTCCCTGGGTGGTCCCGGAGTCCCAAGGAGGTTCATTCAGCGTAAGTAATTTTAGGAAGGTTTTTTTTCCCTTGGTCCTTACTGCACTAGAATCCCATCGAAGTATTTACTGTTCAAGGCTATTCAGTCCACTCCAAGTTAGAAGCCTCAAAGGCCACCATTGTTCAGGTCCTTTCTTTTTGTGTTTTGTTTTTTTGAGGCAGAGTCTCACTCTGTTGCCCGTGCTAGAGTGAGTGCCGTGGCGTCAGCCTAGCTCACAGCAATCTCCAACTCCTGGGCTCAAGCGATCCTCCTGCCTCAGCCTCCCGAGTAGCTGGGACTACAGGCTGCGCCACCACGCCCGGCTAATTTTTTATATATATTTTTAGTTGGCCAATTAATTTCTTTCTATTTTCAGTAGAGACGGGGTCTCACTCTTGCTCAGGCTGGTCTCGAACTCCTGACCTCAAGGGATCCTCCCGCCTCAGCCTCCTGGAGTGCTAGGATGACAGGCGTGAGCCACCGCGCCCGGCCTAGGTCCCTTTCTGTTCAGATCGGCTCCTGGATGTGTGACATTGTAGAGTCTGTGGTCACTCCCTTCTCAGAGGACCTGCCCTCGCTCCTCGGGTGCCGCAGGGGCGCAGAACGGAGGCTACCTTGACCTTCACTTTCTTGCCTTGGTCTTAGAACCTCTAAACCTCTCCTGAAACGAGGCAGAAACTACTTTTTAGCCCTTCCTTTCTCAGGCAAAAGAATACGCAATTCAACTTTCTCCTGGGGAGCCCTGGGGATGAAGAAACAAGGAAACGCGGCTCTTATTCTTTCACGATAAAGAGTCCAAGAAACATAAATAAATAAAACAATTTTTTCGACTCTATTTCCCTTGCTACATCTGTTTGCAGCAGGCTTCGTGGCGTTTTCTCGCCTCGGGGTGGGGACGCAGCTACAGTGTTTATTTCGAATCTTTTATTTTACTCCATGGGCGACCTGTCAGGTCACAGGGAGGGGCGGATGTGCCACGAGCAGCAGCCGAGGCCGCGCACTGTGCACCCGGAGGCGCCATCGCCGTGGGGTTTCCTGCATCACGGGGACGGTGCCCCTGGTTTGTGAGCCCACAAAGGACACCCGTTCATGCTCTTTTCAGGTTGTTCTGAGGAGCACAGGGAGCCTCAAGAAAGGCTTTTACATTATTTTCACCAAGCAGGTGTGTGTGGAGATTAATAAAACCTTTTAAAATGAAAATGTCAATGACTATAAACAACTCACTTGAGAGAAAACACATTAAGATCATTGTCGCCCTTTGGACCAAACGGAAAGTGCAAACTCAAGCAATCCCGAAATAGCATATTATCCTGTCAAATTAGTAAATATTACTACCAATAATTACGAACTAATGTCCCACTCAATATAAAATGGACTGGCAATATAGTTCTTATTGCATTCAACTTCTGCTATACCACGTTCCTGGAGAGAGGCTGCTTTGAATTTCTTAAGATAGAGCAAACTCCCTGATTATTGATAGTATTTTATCTTGATACAATCTTTTTGGAATATGATATGTAGTAAAAAAAAATGCCTATTCCTTTTTAACATAGTGATTCTACTACTGAACTAAATACTTTGAGAGAAGCAAAACAAACAGAAAACAGCCATGTGAACAAGAACACATTACTTATCATCCCAGACAAGAAGCCATCACATGTTTTATAACGTAGAGAATGGGTAAGTTCATTGCGATCCAGCCAGACAATTTTTAACACTAAACATAAAAATCATAAGCTCACCACAAATGAAAAGTGTAAAATCAGAATAATAAATGACATGACTGCAAATATGTAATACAAAGGTATGCAAACAAGGTTGGGAAAATAATTTGCAAAAAGAAATAGTTATATTTGAAAGGTGGGAATACGGTTGAATCTTCTTTTGAAAACATTTTAGATATTTCTATGTTATTTTTTCAAATTTAAATTTTATTTTACAAAATAAATACTTGAAAGAAGTTTAAATATTAAAATAGCATAACATTTTAAAGAGGAAAAACATTCTCTACCCAACCCTTCCTTCCTGTAACACCCACTCTTCAGTGGAAACCACTGGCAACTTCTACAATTTACTTCCACATTTTTCTGTAAATACTTATCTGCTACTTATTGATTTTACAGTTTCTTCTATTATGTGTTTTTATGTAAAATGAAGATTTGACTCTTTCACATAACCCCCTTAAAAACCACACAAGCATACCGCTGCCCACCCCTCATCATTTGGGAATAGCTACATTGCACCTCTTGTTTAAACCAATCTTCAGTGGTATAGCTAGGTAAACACCGTTCACCATTAGCTCATTTGTCGTAGTCTGCGACTTCATTGCCTTCCTTTGAAAACTTTTTGATTTCCCTGGATTTAATCATTGCCTCATTTTGCTGTTGTTTTTGTTCCCTTATGTTCTGCATTGGTCACACAAAATACAACAACTTTTCCCACTGCTGCCTACTCACTATGCAATAACCAGGCATCTACCCAAAGGAAAAAAGACATTCTACAAAAAAGACACCTGCACTCAAATGTTTACAGCAGCACGATTCACAATTGCAAAGATGTGGAAACAACCCAAGTGCCCATCAATACATGAGTAGATTAATAAAATGTGGTATAGGTATACCATGGAGTACTACTCAGCCATACAAAATGATGAACTACCTATTGTATTATCCTGGATGGAGCTGGAGCCCATTCTTCTAAGTGAAGTATCACATTCTTCTAAGTGAAGAATGGAAAAACAAACACCACATGTACCTACCATCAAATTGGTACTAACTGATCAACACTAATGTGCACATACATTACATGAAGTAACATTCACTGGGTGTCACTAGGCAGGTGGCTGGGGAGGAGGTGATGGTTAAATGCACACCTAACAGATGTGGTGTACTGTCTGGGGAATGGGCATGCTTGTCGGGCGGCACAAAAACAATTTATATAACCAAAGCATTTGTACCCCCATAATACTCTGAAATTTAAAAAATTAATTTAATTAAAAAAAAAACTTTCCAAGCAACCAAAAGTAGGAAAAAATCAAGCACAACTAAAGCCTTTTTGGATGCCCTTCCTTGTCTGCATGATCATCAAGACAATACTCAAACATCACAGGATGTTTGGAAAACAATGGGAAAAAAATGCTAATAGTCCTGCTCTTCAAATACAGCAACTCATTGCATTTTTAATATCCCCTTTCAGTTTTTAATCTATTTGCCTATATAATACATTAGATAGCTAAAACTGGAACATGAACAATAAATACCTTACTTATTAAACTCACAACTTAAAACAGTATAAAATATATGTTGCTATATTACTTTCTATAATTATTTTTAACAACTGCTTAACATTGCTCAGAGTTCTGTGTGTCATTACCCTACCAATAGGTGAGAGTAATGATGAATAGCATTTATTATCACTAATCCTGGGCAGACATAGAGAGAAAATTATATATTTTTGGTTTTCTCCTCCTTCAGATTCTGCCAAATACCACTTGCCAGCAAAACAACAGTGAAATGAAATACATATTCAGGTATTTGATTTTCAGTTGCTGAAGATTTCTGGTAGATCTGATCCTTCACATGATGAATTTACTATCATTAGCAAGACTTGGGCCCTTTGACCACACAGAAAACTTTATAGAAGTAGCTGGGGGATGACTGGATGGATGGATGGATGGATGGATGGATGGATGGATGGATGGATGGATGGATAAATGGATAGCTGGATGATTGGATAGATGGATGGATGGATGGATGGATGGATAAATGGATGGATGGATGGATGGATGGATGGATGGATGGATGGATGGATAAATGGATGGATGGATGGATGGATGGATGGATAAATGGATGGATGGATGGATGGATGGATAAATGGATGGATGGATGGATGGATGGATAGATAGATGGATGGATGACTAGGAGGGAGGGAGAGAGGGAGAGAATGGCTCTGTCTTTGATCAAAACACCTCTGCATGGCTTAGGAGAACCAGTGTGGAGGTTCCCCCTGTCCGACGGTGATCACCATCATCTGACGGATCACAAATCAGTATGTGGAAATCAGGGTTTGAATAAATGCAGACATATCACAGCCCTTTTTACTTTACATAAAAAGTTAAGATTTAAACAAAAACATTACTGAATAGGGGGAAATGTATATTGCCTTTAAAGAAAAGCTATTTCATCTCTTTTAAAAAATACTCCAAATGTATTTGACTATCATAAAGCTAGTGCTGTATTTGTAAAAAAAAAAAAAAAAAAAAGAAAGAAAGAAAGAAAAAGAAAAGGAAAGAAAAACTCACATTGTCCTACCCTGTGAGATAAAAATTATCTCCACTACGCAGAGGTTAAATATGTCACTAACTATGTGACTAAGGTTAAATATGTCATTAAGTTCTTGAACCATACATTACAGAGTTAGAATCTGAAGCATCATAATATATTTGCCTTTCACTGTGGGGTTCAATGTTGTTTTCCATCTAGAGAAGCATCATAGGTCCAAAATACTTTCAGATTTTTGTGCTAGGCATTTGTGGCAGGCAACCCACAAGAAGGCCCTCAATGAGCCCAGGATCCCGGTAGTCGGGCCCTTGGGTAATCCCTTCTCTTTGGGTGTGGACAGACCTGGCGACTTCATTCTAACAAACAACATACCGGAGAAGTGATGGGACGCCGCTTTTGAGATTACGTGACAAAAGACTGTCTTCCATCCCACTTGCGCTCCCTGTCCTGTCATGGCGTCTGCCCTCTCTGACGGCGCACGCCGCCATGTTGCGAGCCGTCTCACAGAGAGGCCCACGTGGCAGGGAACTAAAGGGTGCCTCTGGCCAACAGCCAGGGGGGGACTGAGCACTCCGTCCGAATCCTGTGAGGAATGGAATTCTGACGAAAATCCCTGGAGTAAACCTAGAAGCACGTCTACTCCTAGTCGAGCTCTAAGATGAGACCGCAGCCCAGCCAACAGCTTGGTTCAGCCTTGTTAGGGACCCCGAGATCTCAGATAAGCCACCCCAAATTCCTGAGGCACAGAAACCGTGAGACAATGAATATGACTTAGCCTAAGTCACTAATTTGCAGAATAACTTATTAAACAGCAATAAATGACCTACACAGCAAGGCCCCTACAGGTACACATCTGTAAGGATTAGGAAATCCACAGGAAAACAACCAACTCAACCATGGAGGTTATGATTTTAAAGACGGGCTTTCCATCAAGATTGGGATAATCAACCAGAATAAAATGTTTGCAATAATCCATTTTTGAGACTTGAAATTTATGCACTTCCTTGCGCAACGATGCATTTGCACGAAGTGCTTGCAAACGAGGTTTTCCATCACCACGTAGAGCAGTTTTTTTAGTCGTTAGAGGCAGAAGAAGTAAGTAGAATTTCACGGTCAATGATGACTTAGAACTGCCCTGTGTATTCAATCATAAAGCTTTTTATCCATAATAAAGTAATTAGCATGGAGCAGTGATATTCTCAACGAGGCTGTGTCTCCAGAATGTGTGTGATTTATGTCCCATCTATACAATGCATCTTCGTCTCTTTCTAATTTCTTTTCATGGGGCGTTTGGAAAGACATTATTTCATAACTATGGCATTACAGAGGGACCAATGACAGGCAAATGGCTTCCCTAAATGCTCTCAAGCTCCTCCAAAGATTTTAGCCTGCGTGGAAGGCAAGCCATTATTAGTTCCTAAACAATAGATTACTCACTTCTGGTTTTCATTCCAACGTAATGAATAGAGGGAGATGCACTGAGCAAAAACCACTTAACATCTTCCACAAATCCTAATGTCTACACCTGGGTATTTTATTATTTTGTTTTCCCGTGCTTGCTTCCATCTCCTGAAAGGGCTATCTAACTTACGTTCAAGGGGTTGCTAGAAAAAATGAGTGCTGAGACATTTACTCTGAACGGTGTAGGAGCAGAACAGTGAGTTAAGGCAGTTTCCATCAGGAAGGTCAGGGGCTTGGCATTGTTGGATAAGCACATTACCTAACTTACAGCAAGACAGAGGGCGTGAGAGGCGCATTGGGACTTGACATTCACTACCGCACCTCAAGGGAACAAGCAAGACCCAGCGTGCAAGGTGAATGCGTCTAGACTCACAGTTCTAGAAAAAGACTCGTACTAGGTGTTGAGATCCCCCAGCTTCTCTGCGCCCTGGCTGCTAAGTCAATAGAGCTAAGCTTTCTGTCTGACTCCTTACCTTGTTATTAGGGAGGAAGGGTTTGTTTTCCCTTCTATGGGTTTGCAGTAAGCGGATATTATAACCCTACCAGAACGTTTCTGCAGAAACTCGACACGCAGCGCTCAGAGGTGAGGATGGCACTGGGGAGGCCGCAGGAGGAAATGCCAAGGTCGGCGCTCTGATGAGACGACACGCAGACTGTGGTTGAGAGCCTGGCCCACCTGGCTGCTTCTTTGTTCAAGTCACATTTACAGTCTCTGCACACACCACAGCTACCGCCAAATGATGTGTGGCCGCTGGTTCACCGCTCAGCCCAAGTTTGGGGCGTGGCTGAGACAAGGCTGCGAGAGTGGACTTGCACGGAGCAGAAACAACGCAGGGACCTGAGGACAAGTCACACTGAAAGAGTGCCCTATAAAACACTGATGAAAGAAATTGTAGACGACACAAACAAGTAGAAAAGCATTCCATGTTCCTGGATTGGTAGAAACGACACTGTCAAAACGACCGCACTGCCAACAGCAAACTGCATAGCGATGTGCGCTCACCCTCACACTGCCGGTGTCATATTTCACAGATCCAGGAAAAATAATTCTAATCTTCATTTGTCTTCTTTTTTTTTGTTTTTTTTTTTTTTGAGACAGAGTCTCGCTTTGTTGCCCAGGCTAGAGTGAGTGCTGTGGTGTCAGCCTCGCTCACAGCAACCTCAAACTCCTGGGCTCAAGCAATCCTCCTGCCTCAGCCTCCCAAGTAGCTGGGACTACAGGCATGTGCCACCATGCCCGGCTAAGTTTTTCTATATATATCAGTTGGTCAATTAATTTCTTTCCTTTTATAGTAGAGACGGGATCTCGCTCTTGCTCAGGTTGATTTCGAACTCCTGACCTCGAGCAATCCGCCCACCTCGGCCTCCCAGAGAGCTAGGATGACAGGCGTGAGCCACCACACCCGGCCTCTAATCTTCATTTGGAACAACAACAAAAAAAAAAGTTCAAATAGCCCTGAACTTGCCTCCATCTCTGTTTTCTGTGTCACCTCAGATAAGTAACTTAAGTTCTCTGGATCAAGTTTCTTCATTCATCAGATCCCAAACCAACCCATGTGCTTTGAAAGTTCATAAGGCTGTGTTTCGCCTCTGATCTATTGAACCAAAAATCCTGTGCACATATGAGTTTCTTTCACCATTAAGAATACAGTTCTGGCCGGGTGCGGTGGCTCTCACCCGTAATCCTAGCACTCTGGGAGGCCAAGGCAGGCGGATTGCTCGAGGTCAGGAGTTCAAAACCAGCCTGAGCAAGAGCGAGACCCCGTCTCTACTATAAATAGAAAGAAATTAATTGGTCAACTAATATATAGAGAAAAAATTAGCCAGGCATGGTGGCGCATGCCTAAAATTTAGTCCCAGCTACTCGGGAGGCTGAGGCAGGAGGATCGCTTGAGCCCAAGAGTTTGAGGTTGCTGTGAGCGAGGCTGACGCCACGGCACTCACTCTAGCCTGGGCAACAAAGCGAGACTCTGTCCCAAAAAAAAAGCATACAGTTCTTCCAAATGTTGCCCCTCTGCCTGGAAAACTGCTACCCCCTTCTCAGCCAATTTGTCACATGCCCTCCAAGACCCAATACAGTTGCCTTCCCACCCAGGAAGTTTTCATGGTGCTCCGTCACTATTAATAAGTATCCATGAAGTCTTAATGTGGGGTGCATGTCACATTACCAATGGATATGGCAATTCTTAAATCCCTGCCTTTCAGTGCTTGGGCTGAAGACATGGACACAGCCAGCCTCTCCTTGGAATGTTTGCCTAGGACACGCAGCCAAGGCCGTCAAGGAATGGTTGGGGTCAGTCCCATCCTCACAGCCGCGCTTTGTGCCTCAGCTTCAGGGTCTGGTCCTCAACTTCCAGCAGCTCCTCCTAGGTGATGGTCTCCTCAACATCGAGGTTTTGAGTCCATGCTCTTCTGTCTTCTGCCTCTAACGTGTAGGTTCTGTGATTATGGCCTACAGCTAAGACTCTCTGTTTCTCTCTCTCGAGCTAGCACCATCTAATCGGGCAACGGCATTTTTGTTAGTTCCCTCTCCTCAAGGGATACTACTGTGCAATATATTGAAAATCCAAAACTCCAAACTCCAAACCCATGACCGCCATTTCTGCAAACTGATGCTGGCCCCGCAGGTTCCTCGATGTCCCAGCCGGCACCTGGACAGCCTCCCTCCCTGCTCCCTCACATCCAGTCCGCTCTTGTCCTGGCCAAGGCCACCACCGTCTCTCACCTCCTACCGGTCTTCCTGCCTCCCTCCCTGCTCCCTCACATCCAGTCCACTTCGTCCTGGCCAAGGCCACCACCGTCTCTCACCTCCTACCGGTCTTCCTGCCTCCAGTCCTGCGGCCCCTCCACCCCTCCCAAACAGAGCGATCCAAGACACGAGTTTGAACTTGCCACCCTGAAACCTGCCAGGAGCCTCTCGTGGCTCCAAGAAGAAAGTCCGAATTGGGCAGCAAAGGAAGCCAGGCCAGCGCAGTGTGGCTCCTGCCTACCTCTCTGCTTCTCCTCTTACAGGGACTCACCCACCAAGCCTGCTGAATCAGCGTGTTTTTCTGTACATTCTCCAGCATGCGGCTCTTCACACATGCCCTTCCCTCCACGTGGTAACCCTTCCCCATCCCCCACTCTTTGGCTGAGCATTTCTATTTGCCCTTTGCTGCTCAACCTAGGTGTCATTTCATCCAGGAAGCCTTTGCTGGCACTCTCCTCTCAACTCCCACCGAAGGGTGTGCTGCCTCTTCTCTGTGGTCCTTGAGTTCCACCATTGTTCATCATACTTTGTTCCCACCATTGACCGATTTTATGTTCCACTATAAGCTCTTTAAAGAAAGGAACTATATATATATATCTTCTTTAATCCTGTTGGCATGGTTTAAGAACTGGAAGATGGTTGCCACTGGATAAATCTTTATTGAATAAAGTAATTGGTATGCCTTCCGTTAGCCAAAGGTTTTTGGTGTGTTTAATATCCAAAATGGCAGCCTGGTCAGAACATTACTTGAGAAACGAATACTCTATACAGGATGGGCAAACTTTGGTTCTCAGGGTTCCAGGGAAGGTCTGAAGCTCTGAAACCACTATACCCACCTATTTGGATAAATACTGTGAGACATGAGTAGTTCTCTATTTTTAAAATAGAGACCCTCTTTCTTTCCTTTGTGTAAGGCATAATGGAATCCATTTCTGCTTCCGAAAATAAGAAAGAGAACAAATTTATTTCCAAGTTAATAGCTAGGAACTTTCTGTGGAGGTAGTTTTAGCAGCCATAATTTGACCCAGAGTCTATCTGAATCCTGCTGATAACATATAATATTATAACAGGTTTGGACTTTCAGAGTAATGGGGGAACTCAGCAAAAATTTATAACACGGCCATAAAATGATATAGATTCCAAAGACTCTTTCCTGGATATGGATTTCAAAGGCCACAAACAAAACATGTTTTCTTCTTCTCTATTTCTGCTTATCTTTCCAAATAACTTATGAAGGATCGCTCCAAGATATGGTCCTCTCTGCCATCTTAGAGACCATTAAGAGACGGTATACCTTGACAAGCGCAGAATGGAAGGCCCATCTGAGGACATTGCAAATCACCTGGGATGAATTCCAGTTCCTTAAGAGGACCAATTGCTTTGGGATATGAGTCATAAAGCCCTGCTGCCCAGCTCTCTTCCCAATCACCTGAACAGCCAGCATTTGAACCTCGGTTCATTCAGCAGCACAGGGACCTCATTAAATGCTGAGTGTGCAAAAAGGTCAATAATGCCTCAGACTGAAAAAAGGAAACAAAGACTAGTCCCATCAGCAACACAACCAAAACACACTGTGGAGGCTGCTAAACAAGAAAGCGTGGAGAAATACTTGCTGGAAGCAGATATACAGCAAAACACCACCACAGAGAGATTCTCTGTCATCCATCCATCGCGGCCTGAAAGCGGGTCTCCGGCCTAACCAGAGTTTTGATTAGTTAGAGATTTAGCACCGATTCACATTTCCAGTTTTCAAAGAAATAGAGTAAAATTAAATAAACTCAAAGTGCCCTACTCTTTCTCTAGCACTTCAGAGTATTTCAGAACATGGCAGGAAGTCAGAGAAATCCAACAAGTCAAATTATTCCTCCGTTCTTACCTTATTTTTCCTCCCTGAGATCAGGTTTCTGCAAAAACTCTGCCCCTAGGAGCCTCAAAAAGTCAACTACACAGGGGCTCCATGTTGTCATTTAAAAAATGAGAGCGATAATATATTTTTTCTGGCTAGAAAGTTTAATGGTGCAGGGAAAATCCAGTTGTTGGTTTCTGTAATCAGCTATTTTTCCTATGTAGAAGGTGGCTAAGGTCCTTTACATGGCTGAATTCCTTAATGGAGTTGTTAGAAAATCATCCTGGGGAGACAACTTGATCTGTTGTTGGATGAATTAATTCCGAGATAAAATCATTTTAAGTGCCTCGAATTCAAGATAGGTGATTTTAAACGTGCTCAATTTTGTAGGTGCTTTTTCAAATACAGTTCCTTTACCACATCATTCTGATTGTCTTGACAATCAGATTGTCAGACAATTTTCTGACACTAAACAATCCAGAGTAGGCACAATGGGCAAAAGATATTCCACAAAGTCTAAAAATAGAATTCCTAAGGAGTAGACAAATGCTGGTGATTTTTACATTTTTCTCAGAAGAAGGTTGTAACATCCATCCAGGACTATTTCAGGCAGGACAGCACATTTATTATTAGCTACTGAAACTCAAAACTTTTTTTCTAGAATTTTCCATATTTGTGACAGCTCTGAAGGATTATTCTCATTCAAGAGGTTAGGAGTCATTACCCTTTATTATATTCCATGTCAACCAAAATTATTAGGAGCTGGAAAATTAAATATTCAAGACATTTTAATTCATTTATTTACAAATCCCCAAAATTAATTTATTCATGTTGTTCTGTTTGGATTTATGCTTCATCAGGCATTAAAAAGCCTCACGCCAAATGCCTTTCATAGTTTGACAAGTTTGCCAGCCTGGCTCCACTCATGTGCATGAATAGGCAAATCTGCAAAGACACAAGGTGAGCTTAAAAAAGATCTCGGTTGCTTTCAAACGACTGCACTCATCATTTCAATTGTGCTTTTTGCTGAAACACTTTCTCCTTAAAGAACTCCAGAATCTCATGTCTACTCTGGCCAGGATGGTTAACAAATTCTCCTTCCCTAGTATGTCAAGCCCAAATTACCCATAAATTTGCCATTCATTTTGTCTTATCTGTTCAAATCTGTGGGTGATTTCTCTAAAATGAGCCACTAAAAGGAGGCACACAAAAGCAAAGGCTGAGAATCTTCCAAAATAAGTTAGTATCTAAATCACTGAATTATCTTTGCTTTATGGGAAGGTTGACAGGGCATTGTCAATGTACATAGCATTTCTAAATTTGGTCTTATTGAGTGAGTTGAAACCCCTGCAAGGCAAAAATTCTCGTTGGCAACGGAGATGTTTTTGAAACAACATATCAGGGCCAGATTGCATCCAACACAAAAGGAGAACACTGTAACTGTCACTGTTTCTAACTAAATTGCTGAGTAATCCTCTGAATAATTTAAGCCACCCGACTGCCCTAGTAAAACAGAGACCAGGAAAATGATGATTTAAAAACAGCGAATATTTTCTGAATAGTAGACATGCCACCGTACAGAGTACAGCAAGAACAATCTTGCATTCTCACATTTTAAACTAAGACGAGAAAAGAAAGGCCTTAGTGGAGAAGAGGAAAAAAATCAAAATGAATACAGATGAACTGCCAATGGAGATGAAAAGCTCTGGGAAATACTTAAGAGGCTCACTAAGACTTATTAAAGTTGGGCATGCAGATTGCAAGAAAAACATGAAAATATTCAGGCAAAGGAAGGAAGGAAAGTGTAGATAACTAATAGGAGATTTCAGGAAGATTGATTTTTTTTTCAGTATATTTTCCCCTAAATATGCCATCAGGCATGCTAGTGATTATTCTCTGAAACTAAGCTTACGAATGGCCCACTTTGATGTCCTAATGTCTCACTCCCTCATGACACGTCCTAGATGAATCTCTGAAAAGCTCCCTTACACATCAAACATGTAGACACGACACCAAAAGACAGACCCAGGAGGACATGAGACCTGTCGCCCTGGCAACCAGAGTCATCAAGCAGCACATTTTCTGAACGGGGAATAAGAAAGATTCACAACATTATTAAGGTCGGGGGTGGGGGATGGGGGCGGGACTCTCTCCTAACTTACTATGGGGTGAGCGGTGGTGGAAAGAGAAGATTTTGATGGATCTGTGCTGGGCGAGGGAGTCAAGATCATCGCACCAACGCCAGTGCGGGATTCCAGCACGTCGAGCGGCCCCCACACACCCACCAACGTAAGTTGCGTGAATCACGCGTGTTTTTTTCCAAACAAGGAGAATGTTTGAATTGTAAGGCCTCCGTGAAAAACAGAAAATATCAGGGCAATGTACATCTCGGCAAAGGGGAAACCAAAGGGAAGGAGGGTGCCAGCATTCCCACCCACAGTCTGTCAGTCTACAGGTATGCCTGAGGCACCTGCAGTTCGGGGCCAACCCATCCAATCAAGACGAGGGCTGTCTGAATGGGAGAATGACCAGAAGGTGGCCAGCAGCCTGGCTGAAGAGATCTCTGCGTGACTGTGTAGGGGCCACAGGACCCTCCTCTGGCAGCCTCTGCTACTCTGGAAGAACACACCCTCCCCCACCCCCCCAGGAATCTTTATTTTTGACTCAACTTGTAGGTGATTTTAGACAGGGAGTGCGTGGACTTCAACGTGAATAGCGATGGCCTAAGGAAACCATTCTTCCTTCCTGGGAGTATGCACGACTTCGAAAGTCCCGGTAATACCAGGCAGAGTTCACTTCTTCCAGACTTGGGGTGGAAGGAGCAACAGGAAAAAAGACAAGCACTCACTTTCAAAAATAAAAGCGAATTCACATAGGGAAGAAGGGTTAAATCTTCAGTCCTGATTAAAAAAAAAAGGTTTAAAAAGTTAAATCTTTTTCCTGGTTCAAACCCATTCTACTAAGTGAAGTATCTCAAGAATGGAAAAACAAGCACCACATGCACTCACCAGCAAATTGGTATTAACAGATCAACGCCTAAGTGGACATATAGGAATAACATTTATCGGGTGTCGGGCAGGTGAAAGGGGGGAGGAGGGGATGGGTATATACAACCACAATGAGTGAGATATGCAATGTTTGGGGGATGGACACACTTGAAGCTCTGACTCAAGGTGGGGGGCATGGGCAATATACATAACCTTAACACTTGTACCCCCATAATACACTAAAATAAAAAAAATTATCTGGGAAAAATTGGACATCTCATGCAATTAGTCACAGTGATTGTCTATATAAGAGGTTTCTGTCTGATAAAATGGTAGCAGAAATGAGCAAGACTTTGGGAATCATATTGGGTCTTAAGAAAGCTGCCCTTGGTACCACAGCCATTCCTAGTAGAAAGTGTTCATATATGCAATGGCCAAGTGGATTACTTCTCTTTCTATATAAAGAAATTATCTTTGGAAACGAGACTGAATTCTAAACCAGGGCATTCTGTTATGGGCATATCATGACCAGCAGAAACAAAGAGAATCCCATAGTGCTGGAAAGATGAGAGATCCAAAAATAAGTATTTTCACTCTATTATTAAATATCAACCAAAGGTACCTGTCTTGGTTTAAATCTCACATTGCAATTATTTGACTTTTACTTTAATTATGTTAAGGAAACCTGTGGCTATCTGACATGTTTCAAGTGGAAAAAAATTAAATGGATTTGTCCATGGGAATTTCACACCATGGAAACAGTGGTGGTTGGGTATACAACTGTTAAATTATAGAAAGCCAATAAAATTTTAATTCACACATTCATATTTGTAAATACTCTAGGATAATAGGTTATTTGGCCGAATATAATGGAAAAACATGACTGTCCATCACTCAAGGAGCTATTTGTATTAAATATGGCTTTCCCTGTAACAGAGCTTAACTCTTACTTCTGAAGCACTGAGAATAAGCAGAAAAACGTGTAAGAACGGTTAAAAAGTGAGAGCTTTTAAATATAAGGGATTATCCCTTTCTCTTTTTTGATGGGTTAATCATTTCTGCCCTGTGCTCCAGGCAGTATTATTTCTAAAATCTTAGATTCTGAACTCCTAGAAAAATTGATATTCTAGCCTTGCCTAGCATTTTATCTTTAAAGGGCTCATAAGAAGTATGTTCTGATGATCAAACTATGCCTGACTGGTTTCCATTACATAGCTCCAATCTAGATAAGTAAGTCCTACAACCTGGGGATTTGAGGAGAAGTAAATATATAGCAACCGTCAACTTCGGCCATCAGAGGAATAACTCGCTTAGCTGTTTTCTGCTGCCTCCTAGGTCTTACTTTAAAGACAGGCGAACTTGCCAGCGCATCTACACAACAAGCTCACTAGCTGTAGAGAAGACCAGCTGACATTTTCCAAAGTGCCTTGATACCTCTTTTCTCGCTTAGTCTAAAGCACTAGTCCAAGGCAGCTAAAACAGAAAGTATTTTTCACAGTGGAAACAAGAGGGACTTAGAGAAAACTTCTTTAGAAGAAGGATACTGTGTCCAGCTATTGATGGTAAAACCGGGTCTAGAACTCAGGTCTCTCGACTCCCTTACAGCCCTGTGACCTCCGGCCAAGTCTATTCTTTCCCCCCTTGACTGTGACCCTAGGGTTCATCATCAAACAAACATTTCCTGAACATATATTCTGTGCCAGACACGTAGTTCTAAGATTTCTTGTTTTCAAATTCCTCTAAGAGCGACAAAGTATGCTTATGGTGCAAAGTGAGGATGGACTAGATTTTCTCTAAGTTCCCCCTCCCCAGCTGAGACTAACCATATGATTGTTTCTCAGTATATAACAAGAAGGAGGAGGAAGATGCAAGCCCAGGTCATAATCAAAAAGTCTGCCCAGTTTTATTCCCATTTTTATTTGCAGAGAAGTTGGAAGACCTGGGCACCCTCACTTATTTTCGGTGAGTTAATAACTTCTGCATTCGATGAGATGCTCAGCTGCTTAATGATATATTGTAATAAAGGCTTGTAATAACCAGACCTGGTTGGTCTGACCATTTGTCATGCTGTTAACACTTAAAATCATTTATTTCTCGTAGTCACTAAGTTACCACCCAGGTTTGCACTTGCCTTGTTATGCAAATCAATGGTTTAAATGGGAAAGAGATCACAGTTCACTTATTTGCAATTATCCTATACAGTTGCAAACAAACAAACAAAAAAACAGGTGCAGTCCAGTCTGTATCTGGCCCGCATCTTCTAAATCTATGGTCCCCAACCCCTGGTCCTGGTTCCTGGCCTGTTAGGAACCAGGCCGCACAGCAGGAGGCGAGTGGTAAGGTAGCGAACAAAACTTCATCTGCGTTTACGGCCGCTCCCTGTCGCTCGCATCACCGCCTGAGCCCCACCCCCTGTCAGATCAGCAGCGGCATTAGATTCTCACAGGAGCGTGAACCCTACCGTAAACTGCGCACGCCACGGATCTAGGCTGGTTTTCAACTCCTGCCCTTGAGGGATCCTCCCGCCTCGGCCTCCCAAAATGCCAGGATGACTGGCGTGAGCCACCGCGCCCGGCCGGCCATGATAAATTCATTACTTGCAGACTCTATCAAAACCCTATCAGTGAGCGGCGAGTGACAACTGAGCTGCGCCTGGCAGCAGGCTTATAGTGGCAAGTGAGCATCTTACTTCAATTGTGCAGGTGCATCTCGTGGCAGGTTTTACATCACAATCAGACACTTACTTTAGTCTGCCCATTATTTTATTGGCCACGTCTGTCCATGCCTCTTTCCCCTGCACTGCGCACTTGTCTGAGTCACGGTTTGGTAAGCCCGCAAGCTAACCCTAGCAAAAGTGAGTAACAAACAAATGTAGCTGGAGATCTTATTCAAAAAGGGGGAAAGACCCAGTGATGAGACAGCAGAAGACTCTAACACAGCCAAGATGAAAGCTGCATTTAAAAGAAAGTACCAAGAGTCCTACTTAAATGACGGGTTCACTACAACAGGTGATCCGCATTCTCCAAGCCCACTGTGTGTAGCACGTGGTGGTGGCCGGCTATCCAACGAAGCCATTAAACCTTCAAAACTGCTTTGCCACATGGAGACTAAGCACCTTGTGTTAAAAGACAAGGATCTGGGGTTTTTCTTTTTCTTTTTTTTTGAGACAGAGTCTCACTCTGTTGCCCAGGCTAGAGTGAGTGCCGTGGCGTCAGCCTCGCTCACAGCAACCTCAAACTCCTGGGCTCAAGCAATCCTGCTGCCTCAGCCTCCCGAGTAGCTAGGACTATAGGCACACGCCAGCACATCTGGCTAATTTTTTATGTATATATATTTTAGTTGGTCAATTAATTTCTTTCTATTTTTGGTAAAGACGGGGTTTTGCTCTTGCTCAGGCTGGTTTTGAACTCCTGACCTCAAGCAATCAGGAGGCCCACCTCGGCCTCCCAGAGTGCTAGGATGACAGGCGTGAGCCACCATGCCTGGCCTCTGGGGTTTTTCAAAAGGGAAAAACCGTGAACATGAAGAAAAGAGGCAATTACTGAAGGCCACCCTTTCATCAAATGCTATCTACGCTGAGGGCATCACTCTTGGTGGCCACCGCATGGCTGATGCTGAGACCCCTTTCCTGTTGGTGAAGAGTTGGTCCTGCCTGCTGCTGAGGACATTGGCCGTGAACTTTTACGAGAGGCTGCAGTTCAAAAGGTGGCACGCATTCCCCTTTCGGCTGGCACCATGACTAGACGAACTGACGGAACAGCAGGGGATACTGAGGCACAATTGCTAGAGAGGATTAATGAGTCACTGTGGTGTGCAGTCCAGGCTGACGGGTCTACCAACGTTGGCAACAAGGCAACAATGCTTGTTTTTGTGCAATATTTTTTTTTCAGGAGAACGTGCATGAGAATACACTAAGTGCACTTTTATTGCCCGCCAACACCACGGCCACAGAACTATTCGAGTCTTTGAATGATTCCGTACCAGGAACACTGCATGGGTCACTCTGTGTGGGTTACATGCATCAACAGAGTGGCTGCCATGACTGGTGGCTTTCTGGTTTCACTGCTTGGGTTCAGGAGGTCCCTTCTGAATGTGAGTCTGTGCACTGTGTCGCCCACACAGGCTGGCTAGCCAAAAAATGTCACCTGAACTTTTAAGCAGTGTTTTGCAGGATTTGATTAAAATCATCAACCACATTAAAGTACATGCCCTTGACCGGGCCTGGTAGCTCACGCCTGTAATCCTAGCTCTCTGGGATGCTGAGGCAGGCGGATTGCTTGAGGTCAGGAGTTCGAAACCAGCCTAAGCAAGACCCCGTCTCTACTAAAAATAGAAAGAAATTAATTGACCAACTAAAAATATGTATAGAAAAAATTAGCCGGGCATGGTGGCACATGCCTGTAGTCCCAGCTACTCGGGAGGCTGAGGCAGGAGGATCGCTTGAGCCCAGGAGTTTGAGGCTGCTGTGAGCTAGGCTGATGCCACAGCACTCACTCTAGCCTGGGCAACAAAGTGAGACTCTGTCTCAAAAAAAAAGTACCTGCCCTTAATTCACGTCTGTTTGCACAGCTCTGTGAGGAGAAGGACTCAGAGCACACATGTCTTCTCATGTAAACAGAAGCAACACGGTTTTCTAAAGGTAGAGCACTGGCCAGAGTTTTTGAGTTACGTGAGCTGCTCCAGAGATTTCTTTTAGAAAAACAGTCTCCACCGGCAACACATTTCAGTGACACAGAATGGGTCCCAAAACTTGCTTACTTATATGACAAACTGCTCAACAAACTCAACCTGTCACTTCCGGGGAGAATGACAACAGTGCTCGAGTTGGCAAAGTGGCTGCATGCAAAGTTGAACTGGAATTATGGGGGCGATGAGTGAACATCGGGATTTTGACATGTTTCAAACATTAGCAGAGATTTTGAAAGACACTCAGCCGAGGCCTTCTTTCTCCCGGCTGGTGTGTGACCACCTGGCTCAGCTTTCACACGAGCTCGAGCATTGCTCCCACCAAAAAAGACCTCCCCCCAACGGGAAGGAATGGATCCACCGCGACCCATTTGTGAATAAGCCAGGTGAATCAGCTTTGTCCATATTAGAAGAGGAGCGACTACTTGAGATCGCAAATGATGGTGGCCTTAAAAGTACATTGAGACAACTTCAAATCTCCATATGTTCTGGATTGAAGTCAAGGCAGAATATCCTGAGATTGCCACAGAAGCACGGAAAAGCCTGCTTCCATTTCCAACATTCTATCTTTGTGAAGCAGGGTTTTCTGCAGTGACAGTGACCAAAACGAGATTACAGAGTGGACTGGACATAAGCAACACATTTTGGGTGTTACTGTCTCCCTTCACCCCCGGAAAGTTGCAGGAAAACAAGCTCAGGGCTCCCACAGATCCTGCATTATGGTGAGTTGTATAATTATTTCATTATGTATTACAACATAATAATAATAGAAATAAAGTGCACAAGAAATGCAATGGACTTGAATCACCCAGAAACCATCCTCCCCTCTCTCCCGTCCATGAAAAAATTGTCTTCCATGAAATTGGTCCCTGCCGCCAAAAAGGTCGGGGACTGCTGTTCTAAATCGTTCCGGAATAAACCGCTTTGACATATTCTGACAATTCTGATGACCACATCCATTTGTATATAACAAGGAATATTAAAATATTTTTCCAATAAATTGCCAAAGAATAAAAACCTTACTCCTATATATCTTTGCTGCAGCGTAGGATTCGGGTTTAGAGGGTCCAGCTTGTTCTCTTATGAAGGTTTATCACCAAGCAGTCTTTACTTTGCTCAGCGCTTTCACGGTTTGCCTTTCGCATAACCCAAGGAGGGAAACAGAGCAAGGTTGCCACGAGGACTTGCAGCATTTACACAGGGCCGTGGTGAACAGCCTGAGGCCGTGTGTCAGCCCAAACGACAGAGACAGACATCAGAACCAGCACACCTGGCTCTTGTCCAGGAGACCGTGCCTTTCCTCGGTGCTGTGATTGCGCCCAGAATGGGCTGGGCGCCATTCACACCCAGCGCCAGCGCGGTGTCAGGCTCGGGGCTCTGCGTGAACGGATGGTTGGCCCCTGCCCTCTCCTGCCGGGTCTCACCACGTCGTCCAGCTCTTCACACGGCGGAGCCGGGCCGTCGGCAAGATCCCAATAAGACACGTGTGGTCTCCAGTAAGCCGCGGTCACGGTACACGCCTCAACCCAGCCGCGTGGCAATCCAAATAGCAAATCCGAAAAAACGTATAAGCACATCCAAGATAGTTCTTGGTTTCCTTGGAATAGCTGCTTAGATACTGTCTTTCCCGTATTGTAAATTGCCCAAAGAACATCTTGGAAGGGTTTCTCCTGCTTTGTTGGTATCCTAAGCATGGGGACAGCAACGTCGATCACTTGGAAGTGGTAAAGAATGAACACACACGCACATGCACACAGGCGCACACACACAAATGCACATGCACACATGCACACACATGCACACACGTGCACACACTCGCACGCACAAACACACGGACACACGTGTACACACATGCACACGCACACACGTTCACAAATGCATGCACACACGTGTACACATGCACACACCTATGTGCACACGTGAACACACACATGCACACACACAAACGCACATGCACACACACACAAACCCTCCGTGTCCCACCCGTAACCAGTGCCCACAGCAGGGGTCTCTGACAAGCCAGGCCACCCCAGGCCCCGTTCCCCAGGGACCCGCTGACACCCATGGAGAAACTCACAGCAAACAACGCACTTCCCCGAGGAGCCGCCCTGTCAGTTCTGTTTCCTTCTACCGGGGCTGGAAGCTCGCGTGCTCCCCTAACTGAGTCGGAACCGTTTAAGTCATAAATAATCCTGTCACCGAGAGTGACACGCTCCGCTAGCATCACTCAGCGTCCGGACGAGTGCGGGTGTGGGAGCTCATGGAATCCAAACGCAGTTTCCTCGCTGGGGCCAGCAGCCAAGGCAGGGAGAGGAGCCCCGGGCCCGGGACCTTGATAATAAACACGCACCTCGAATTGCCAGTGGGATGTGGGAACTCCCACGTGCCCGTTAACTCAGGAATTGCTCCCTCCGTCTGCAAGTGAGCCTTGAAGGGACAATCTGCATTTCTGACCGCGTGAGCCAAAGACAAGGTCTAAATTCCATACCAAACTTTGCTTTGGCAGCCGCATATTATCCTGCCCTAAGTCTTCGATCAGACGTTTAGTTATGAATCGATTTCCCTGGCAGTTGTTAATTCTGCACGACAAATAATGTGAGGCTGCTCCGATGTGCTTAGAGAGACGTGCAAATCACATGCCTGTTCGTGCAATCCAATGGCCCGGTTATGTCTCCATGCCAAGTACAGACTTTAACAGAAATGAAGCATGATTTACTCTGGGAGGAAGCTGGGGTGACAGCTAGCTACTTCCTTTGTAAAAAAGCAAGCTAATAACAGGGCAGCGGATGTAACTGATGGCGGCTGCATACTTTTAAGCAGCTATACTGTCTCTGCTAAAAACAACACTTTATTCTAAATGATGCTTCATCTGCGACCAGTGGTATCAGGAATGAGCCGATAGCCCCTGTCCTCCTTCGCAAAGACCTGAGGACGCGACATCAATCCCAAATCCCGCTAGTCGGTAGAGCCCAGAGCTACTCGGAAGCCATCGGCATGCCTGCCTTGCCAGGAAGACCCTTCCCCACGGGCCGGGTGTTATCTGCCCCATGAGGTTGAGCACCGTCAACCGGATGACCTGCTGAAATAGAAGGCTCTTAAAACTGGGGAACAGCGAATGAGCCCATTGGGACCTCACGGTCCCACTGGCAGAGGGCAGGGTCTTGTGGGTTTGGGAGAGAAGGAAGACAGGTTTTGACCCAGCCTGACTCCCACTAGCCACCCCTGCGCCCGTGCTTGGACCGACTTCACCCCTTCCGCTTCCTTCTCACGTCGGCTCCCTCCGTCCCCTGCAAGCGAGACCTTGTGTGGGGTCCACGATTAATCCCGACCTGAGGGTAAAAGGAGGAAAGCGTTGGTCCTAAGCTCACCTTCCGAAAGGTAGCACCTTCCTCCACGATCGCCCTCCCTCCTAGAGCAAACTGATCTGGTAGGGTCTGAAGTTGCTGACAAATTATAAAATAATGCACTTCTCCTTTCCTGGACCCCCACCAAGCACCACCCTTTAGCCAGTATGACACGTGTGCTGTCATTTGAAAAGCCAGCCCACCCTTTAGAACCTTCCCGCATCATTAGTCTTCCTTTTACTCTTGGCAGCCCTCCACCGTGCTGAACGGGGACGATGGCCGTCGCTCCTCTGTGTGACAGGGTCGGTGAGAAACGAAACGACTCAGAGCTCCTGGCTGCGGCCCAACAGGTCTGTTGCCAGCACAGCCAGTCTTAATTGATGGGGCCGCTTACCGAGCGCCTCTAAATTAAAATATGCCATCTGAGCCACGTGACATCCCCAGGACCAGCCTGACCTCCCTCTGGAGCTCAGGGGTGCTGACATCGGAATACAGCAGGTGGTGGATAAGTGCATCTCTTCTGTAATTAAGGTCCTAACTCGCCCTCCAGGGAACGACGCCAAAGCTGTGACTCGAGACACGGGGCAGGGAACGTGTTAATTGCGAACGTGTAGGAGGCAGCACAAGGTGTCGGCTGCACTGCCCACCTGACTCAGACTTCCAGAAGGCGGCGTCTAAGGGTTGCTGGCTCTGTCAGCATTCCCACTGTGCCTTCCAAGCCTGCAACGTTTGCAGAACGCTCTCCCTAAACACACGGGTAAGAGGAGAAAGAGGTGCCCGGCAGATAGCAGCACTGGGGCTGGCAAATGGTGACATCTTACAGGATCAGGGATGTGCTATCTAGTCAGAGTCACTATTATTTAGTTTGTTACACTCAGCCCGGCTGGCATGAATGCTAATTACCTAATTCTATCAAGCACAGAGCACCCCACTCCCCAAAAAGGCATATGTTGTCTTAAATTTGTGCCCTTCAAAAATGTTCAGATGAAGATTACTTGCTGGGCTCATCTGCAAATACGTTGTTGTCTTTGAGAATATCAATAGGCGGCTGAGGAACGGGCAGATGCAACCCTAAAAGGGCCGGGGAGAAATGTTTGGTGTAGCTCTGCCAGCTCCTCCACCCTTGGCTTAGATCTTGAGGAGCTGATGTCTAGGTTATTTTGAGCTTTATTTTATGTGATAATCCTTGCCTTTAGTGGTAACCAAAAGAAAAACTGAGACTATTTCCTAAATATTTATGCTCGTTGGGATTTGGTACCAGAGGCACAAATTGTCACGCATACACCTGTGCTATTGGGATCTTGTCCACATCTGTGTCAACTTGGACTCAAACAGTCACAATCTGCAACGTCACCTTTTTCTCTGCAAAAAATAGAAGTGTTCGGTCAAAAATACAATTGAGTCTTAATCAGTCAAGACTGGTCACGTGATGCTACACCCCCCACTCTCTTGGTGAGTGCAAACAGGCAACAGAGACGAACTATTTATGACGTAAATCCATGTGATGTGACCACAACTTTCAAAGGGAACTTGAAATCAGCAATTGAAATAAACTTCAGTTTTTTTCATCTGCAAAATGCAGTTCTTAAGACTGAGACTTTCCTAAGGTCTGTGTTGGTCACAGCACTGTGCGAATGTCAGTCTCCTGGTTTTGATGTCGCACTGTGGTTACGTAAGATGCCCTCTTAGCCCGAAGGGATGGTATGCAGAACCTCTCAGTGCTATTTTTGCAACTTCTTGTGAGTCTATAATTATTTTAAAATAAAAAGTTTAAAAGAAATGATGTTGTTAATAATACGTTCCTCACAGGGTAGCAAATTATTAGATGAGATGAAAAAATGACAATATGTTGTTAAATTGCCAAAAGTGTACAATTATAGGTTGTTTAATGATCGCTGCTATTCTCATGCTCTCAAAATAAATGTTCTAGTAACTTCTCTCCAAGGTAATAACAACAGCTAACATGTATGTAGCTCTTATCTGTGCCAGCCACCATTCTGAATTCTTTATTACCTCACATAAGTCTCTCGGCAATTCTGAGACAAGCTAACAATGATCTTCCGTTTTGCAGGTGAGGACACTGAGGCTGACAGGGATGAGACATTTGGTGAAAGTCACACAGCTAGGTAGAACTGAGTCACAAACCTGGGTCTAACATTCCAGGGCTGGAGCTCTTCACTGCCACGTGTACGTCTCCCCTCCTGTACTCTCACCTCCCACAAGCGTCAGAACGAAATAGGTTAACAGGGGCCCTCACACTTTTTAAACAGGGGGCCAGCTCACTGTCCCTCAGACCCTCGGAGGGCCGTTGGAGAGAGCGGTGCACGTCCCACACGTGCGCACTGTGGGCCTGGGACGCGTCGGCTGCTGAGCAGGACAGGCAGCCTCGGAGAAAGCACCCGGCGGGCCGGATAAACGTCCTCGGCGGGCGGCACGTGGGCCCGCGCCGTAGTTTGAGGACGCCTGGGTTAGGACTTGCATTCATTTCCCATTGCTGCATAACAAGTCACTGCAAACCCAGTGGCTTAAGACGACGCCCTTTTATTAACTCGCCGTAGTCTGTAGGTCAGAAGCTGGGGCACGCCACGGCTGGGCTCTCTGCTCAAGTTCCTGTGGGCTGAAATCAAGGTGCTGGCCGACTGCATTCTCCTCTGGAGCTCCAGATCCTCTTCCAAACTCCAGTTATCGTGGCAGAACTCAGCTCCTCGCAGTTGCAGGACTCGAGTCCCTGTTTCCTTGCTTCCACCTATGGGACGCTCACACGCCTGCCAGCCAGGCTGCCCTCAGGTCCTCGCCACATGGCCACGTCCATCGTGGAGGCCAGCAATAGAGGCTCGCCCCCACCTGGAGTCCCTCTCACATTCTTCAAGTCTGTCTCCAGGAAGGGCCCAGGTGGTCTACCTAGGCCAAGTCTACCCAGGGTCATCATCCTTTCTTAGAGTCAACAGTGCCACAGAAACAACCTAATGACAAAGTGACACCCACCATGGCCATGGTCTTGGGGACTACACAGAGCTGGGACTCTTGGGAGCCTTCTTAGGATTCTGCCTACCCCAGCACTTCCTCCACTTTCCCGAAGTTGCCAATCATCCTTTATCCTTGAAGGACTGGGATGTAAGAAAAAGTAAAACATCGTTCCAGATTAACTTCGAAATGCAACGAACCAATGCGCCCAGTGCTTCCACGCATACTGCACACGGAAGAGGTGGTTCTGGGGGTTTCCATTCCCATGTTGCCCAATTTAACGTAGACTTTAATATACGCTGGGGGTTAACAATGTCAGATTTTTGTTGTTTGTTTGTTTGCTGTCAACTTTTGACTATAATAGAAATCCGTATGATACAAAAAGAACACATCGAGGAACACACAGAATGATACTCTATCAAGACAACCAGGAGAGGCCGGGCACGGTGGCTCACGCCTGTCATCCCAGCACTCTGGGAGGCCGAGCCGGGAGGATCGCTTGAGTTCAGAAGTTCGAGACCAGCCTGAGCAAGAGCGAGACCCCGTCTCTACCAAAAATAGAAAGATATTAGCTGGACAACTAAAAATATATAGAAAAAATTAGCCGGGCATGGTGGCGCATGCCTGTAGTCCCAGCTACTTGGGAGGCTGAGGCAGGAGGATCGCTTGAGCCCAGGAGTCGGAGGTTGCTGTGAGCTAGGCTGATGGCATGGCACTCTGGCCCGGGCAACACAGTGAGACTGTATCTTAAAAAAAAAAAAAAAAAAAAAGACAACCAGGAGAATCCAGACTACGCTTCATGCCTGGCCACGTGTCCTGTCTGTTCTTTAGGACACTCACACAGGCAGAATTCTCTAAACAGAGAGGGTTTTGACGGTTTTGCTGTCAGATCAACTGCTGACAAATGGAAGTATGAAGAGGTAAAAAATACTAGTGAATTGAGAGAGTGGCACTGCCATCCCACCACCCAGTTCTTCTGCCCGCCCCCCCGGGCCTGGGACACCCCCTGCTCTCCGGGGAATGACATCGTACTGGACTGGTCACTGGATTCCTCAATGCAAAATTAGGGAATGGGCAGGAAGACAGAAGACCAAGAAAGAGGCAGAGACAGGAAAGTCTGAGACTGAGAAAGACCAAGCCAATCTGCAGAATAAAAAACTTAAAGAGAAATGCAAGAGGAGAGAGAAAAAAATACAGGCAGGCTGAAAGAAAAAAAACAGGGTTGAAAAATGAGCTACTCCAGAGAATACGGAATAAGAAGCAGGCAGAATCGTATAAAAGCTACAGGAAATTTTATCTGAGAGTGCCAACTGGAGTGGCATTGTGCCTTCCAGAGTCTTAAGTGAAAGATGATAATTTTGTAGAGAAATAATTACTCTTGGCTATTTGGAGGTCAGACCACATGGATACTCTCTGGTTCCTGCGTAAAATTTCCCCTGATTCATGTATAGATGGACTTTTAACCTCTTCTGGAAAAAATCTTAACTCTTTATAAACAAATATTAATGAGCTTGAGGGGAAAGGGTCTTCCTGAATTTAGTAAAACTGTAAGTAAAATGGTGCGTGAATATATTTTTCTTGAAAAGTATGTCCATAACTTTGGAAAGGTTCTGAAAAGTTTATTTGACTCCACAAATTTGTGGAAAACATGCCATGAATATGGGAAGAGCATCAGAAAAGGTCTGGATTCTTCTGGAGAAGATAGCTGGAGGGCGGTTGTTATTTACTATATTACAGGATTCTGACAATCCCAAGGATGGACAGGCTCTGGCTTCGTAGTTATGCAGGCGATGGGGCATCCCGAAGAGACACAACACAAAAATGTACCCAATCTCTGCTGATTGACACAGCTGGCCCCAGTGGGCATTCATTCCATTGTCCCTTGATGACAGTCTATGGCAGCCAGCCTCCCAAATAGCCAGAAATGATCCTTGATTTCTGGTTTTCACACCCTTTTGCACTTCCCTTCCTCCTGGAATCAGAGATGTGCAGCCAAGAGAATGCAGTAAGAGCGAGCATGAGTGGCAGCTGAGATGAGGCCATGAAAGGCATCGTGGCCCCCGCCTGGGCCGCTAGGGTTCCTTGCTCAGGGAAAGTGAACCGCCATGTTGACAGGGCAGGCAAGTAGCCCTGAGGAAAGACCCACGCGAAGAAGAGGAACTGAGGCCTCCCGCCAACAGCCAGCGCCGACCTGCCAGTCCTGTGAGTGAGCCAAATCAGAGCAGGACCCCCAGCCCTGGCCACACCTCCCAACGGCTGCAATCCTGGCTGACCGATGGCTGCAATCTCATGAGATACCCTGAGCCAGAACTACACAGCCATCTGGCCCGCACACCTGGTGAGAGACAAGGAATGGCAGGAATGGTTGCTCTTTTTAGCCACTACGTTTTGCAGTGATTTGTTATCCAGTCTTTAGCTGGTCAATACACAGACCAGTGTGCGGAGCTGGTGCTCAGTCATCAACTGCTAGCACTGATATTTAATCCAATGCAAGTAGAAGGTAACATCAATCCAACCAGAACAAAGGGATTTCTGCTTACGTTGGATGATAATGGTGCTATTACTTATAAACACACAGTAATGTGCTTTCACCACTGATTAATAATGATTTTTACTCTGAGGCACACAGTAGGCATTCCTTATTGTTGACTGACAATGGAGGCACCTGCTCCTTACTGGTTACCGTGGGAAATTGCAAGGCTGATATTTCCTCTTGATATGTTAATATCGCAAATGTAATATAGATCCCTCTTACTCTGGAGTAAAACCACCACCTCCCTACAAAAAATAAAAATCCACATCCTTTCCACATTGTTTGTCTTTACAATAATAAAGGGAAAGGCTTATGCTAATCTTCAGAGGTGTATTCAGAAACAGAAGAACTGAAATTTGGTAATGCTTTTAGTGATATAATAATGAAAATAATCAAATTGGTATTAATATTCTTGATGGAATTTGTGTAAGTAATGAGTTTAAATATGTTCACTGCATACCTTGCATAATTTGATATTCTCTACAATCAAAAATTAATAAGCATGAAAATCTACAATGTATTTATTTCTGAAAAGAATAAATATCATGAACTCATAAGAACAATTGAATGATTTCAATAATTTTCTCCTCAAATTTAAAGCAATTAAAGATGAGCCAACCAAGAAAAAAAAATACAAAATAATTACAAAATGGAAACCAGTGAAGAAAAACTCACAAACAACAAACTGTGTAAACTAGATAATTAAAGTCTGGTTACTTCCAAAGTCTTGCTGAGCAGATAAAATATTATTTACAAGATGAGGAATTAGTCTTTCACTTTTGCAATTCTATGCTAATAACATACATGGCGTCATTTGGGATATTTTTTGGAGGCAAATTATATATTTCTAGAAGTTAATCTATATCTGGGTTACAATGAGAAGTAGAAGAAAGAAACTTAGATGATCTCTGAGCTAATCTTTTTTTAAAAGTCTCATAGCAAGGGTGATAATATCTGTAGCAAGTGATAGTATCTGTAGCAAGTGATAATATCTGTAGCAAGTGACACAAGTGTAGCAAGTGTAGCAAGAGTGATAGTATCTATAGCAAGGGTGATAATATCTATAGCTAGAGATAAGCTAGTTTAGATAATAATAATAATAACAGGAACGACACACAGTGAAATTTATAAAACAGTGTAGTGGCCACAATCACCCACAGTTGTGACTGCAGCTCCTCCCACAAAGAGGCAGAGTCAACATTTCTACCTTTTGGATCAGGGCTAGTCTTATTACTTACTTTGGTTCATGAAATGCAGCAGAAGAGACAGTGTGGCGGTTCCAAGTGTGCCTAGGCCTCAAGGGGTCTTGCATGCTTCCCCTCTTCCTCTCAGAACTCTAACTTGCCACCATGAGGAGAAAGGTGTGGGCCAGCCTCCTGGAGGACGTGTGATCGCATGGAGGTGAGCTGAGCCGCCTCACAAACCGATCACAGATGCGTGAGTGAGCAGAGCTGAGACCAGAACAACCGCCCGGCAGAGCTCAGCCCAAACTGCCAACACACAGAATCATGATCTCAATAAATGGTTTTTTAACACTGAATTTGGGGATAGTCTGTTATGCAGCAATAACTAACTGATACATCCCAGGCACTGTTTTGTTTGTTTTGCACATATTATTTAACGTAGTCCTTGCTACGTGCTATTAGGTAGGTAGTATTATCATCCACCTTTTACAGGTGAGACCTGAGCATTGAGCAACAAAGAGAATTTGTTCCTTAATGTAACTAGAAAATCCAAAGGGGATAATCTTTCTGGATCCAGGAATGGCTGGTCTAGAATGTCAGGCAATGCCACCAGGGCTCTGCTCTCATTATTCTCCATTTTTTGTTTCGTTTGCCTCTGCCTGGATTCACTCTCATTCAGGCTGTCTCCATGTGAACATGTTGACCATCTACAGCCCCAAGTTTATTATGTTCTTTTAGCTTGTACTCCGGAAAAAGGTCACTCAGATGACAGTGTAGACAGGCTCTGACTGGCCAGGTCTAGTGATGTGCCCAATCCAGGGACCAAGGGGCAGGTGAAACTTTGTGGTTGACAAAGCCACCTGGTAGGGACAGGACGGAGGAGGAGCAGTTCTTGGATGGAGAAAGAACTGGGGAGATAGTAACTTGACATTCTCCACAGCGGCTCCCAGATGCACAAGTGGGTTTTTGTTTTTGTTTTTGTTTTTTTTGAGACAGAGTCTCACTCTGTTGCCTGGGCTAGAGTGCCGTGGTATCAGCCTAGCTCACAGCAACCTCCAACTCCTGGGCTCGAGCGATCCTCCTGCCTCAGCCTCCCAAGTAGCTGGGACTACAGGCATGTGCCACCATGCCTGGCTAACTTTTTCTATATATTTTTAGTTGGCCAATTAATTTCTTTCTATTTTTAGTAGAGACAGGGTCTCGCTCTTGCTCAGGCTGGGCCTCGAGCAATCCTCCCGCCTCGGCCTTCCAGAGTGCTAGGATGACAGGCGTGAGCCGCCGTGCCCGGCCCACACAAAGTGGGTTTTTAGACTCCTTAGTGGTGAAATGATTGGCAGCCTGTGGACTACAATATCCAGGACATCCAGATGCTGGTGTGCCCTCACCACGCAGAATCGACAACCTCTCCCCTCTGGTTCTCCGGCAGCCTGCTTTCCCCACGCCTCTCCAAGCCACCTCTACAAAGCTCCTCTCCCTGAATAATAAGAACACTCTCCAGCACTTTTTAGTTTTATAGATTTACCTGATGCCTTGAAGAACAGCATTTTTTCCCCAGCTAAATTGGAGAGTGGATTATTTGCTTTACAAAAGGATTCTTGACTTTATAAAGGCTTTCTAGAATAGGACTTCAAATAGAAACCTCCCCCTAGTGCATTTAAACTATGATTCCATTTGCAAGCTGTTGCTTCTGAATACCTCGAATTCATTGTACCTGGGGTCTAGGTTAGGCAGTTTCTAAGAGCCCTTCCAACTGAAACAGTACAGGAGTCTGTGCCCCATAGTACAAAGTGCCAAAGCGACCAGAGCCCTGAACTGGACAGCCTGGGCTCCAACCCTGGCTCTGTCACCAACGTACGGGATGTGCAGTGAGTCTGAACAAGTCACTGGACCACTCGGAGCTTTGCAAAGGGTATGAGAAAGTCACCTGCTTCAAAGGCTTGCTGTGAGGATTAAATCCATCTGCACATAAAATGCTTAGCACAGTCCTAGGCGCTTGGTAAGTGTTCTGCCTGCAACAACTTTGGCTAATTTCCAATCTATTTTCTCCTCTGCAGCCGGGGGGACGGGTTCACAATGCAATCTTGCTCTTGCCAAACCGCTCTGCTTAAAATCTCAATGGTTTTCCACTTCTCTAACAGACATCCAATTCCTCAGAATGTC
>VSMD01120996.1:0-44633 GCA_008750895.1 Mirza zaza | reverse complement strand
ATACTGTGGGACTTTGGAGGATCCTATGAAAGGTAGAGACTTAACGATCCCCTTGAGTAATTTTTACATAGTAGAATTTTCATACTTGCTTTAGGAGAGAATAGGAATTGTTCCTTTTCTAAGAGTTGAAATGAAGCCAAGGAAGAACTATACCTAAGAGTCTTCCAGCTGTAATAACATGAATATTTGACCCCTGATGAGATGATCCTGGGATCAGCATTGTCATCAGTGCAGGCTACAAGAATCATAAGCAGTCCTTTTTTTTCCCTAAAGCTCTTGGGGGTCTAAGGGGTTCATGCCAATTCCCCCGAGTGACAGAGGATTCAGCATTGCAGGTCTCTGGATTATTGAAGTGAACCCTTTTTAAAAAATTTTTATGGAGATCTGAGATTTCCAAATTTTGGCTAAAATAGTCCCAGCTGTTCCTAAGCCATTAGTACAAAAATAGAATGACTTTGCAAATGGGCTTAAATGGATTAGAAATCTGACATTGGATAAGAAAATCTAGAATAGGCAAGACTCCAGTCCCAGCACATGTGTGCTGCAGCGACCACAGTGCTAACTGTAGCAAGACTTTCTGCACAGAGAAGGTTTATTTTCCAAGCTGCTATTTTCTGGGCCAATTTGTGCCTGAGGTATATTGAGTTGTTAAGGGACAGGAACTAAGCTTGTGCTTAGAGAACTGGGGGAAATATAGGTAGTGTTTAGGAACAGGAGGCTTGGGCTGGGGCACACCTGGGTTCAAGACCTGCTCTTCTGTTTCTCTATGCTCTTGGACAGTTACATAACTTCTCCTAGCCTCCCTTTCCCCATCTGTAAAATGGGGATTGTAGTAGTTCTATACTTACCTCACAATTCATATTGTCAGAGTTAAGTGAAATAATGCTTCTAAAGTGTCTAGCATAGTAAATTAAACATTTGTTAATCCAATATACAAATGCATGTTTACACACAAACCAAAAAACAAGAACTTGATACCCAAACACCTTAATGAATAACAGTTTGTTACAGGGTTAGATTTTATATGTATATGCCAACTGCACCCTCAGAATTAACCAAAATTATTCTTGTTACCAGAATGAGAACATGTAGACATCCTCAAATTATCTTCGTAATTTTATCGCATGTTTTACATGGAACATTTTAGAAAAATTTTTAGTAGGTTAGCTTCAAATGAATAGCCTAGTTTTTATCTAGCCACTGTCAGTGGTGATGGATACACTGTCTGGTGGGCTTTATAATCTATTAACATTCACATGTAAATAGCCTTAAAATCTGGCTCTTCAGAATACCATTCTTTATAGAAAAAAATTCAAATGCTGAGGGAGAATCTAAAAGTGCCATGGTATGGTGTTCAAGAGAATCAGTTTAGAAGTACTAAACTGTATTTCTTAGGTTCTTGACAGAGAGAATAAAGGAAACCCTATCCAGTTACATCATGGTTTGTTTGAGAAAATATAAGAGAAAGCAAATTGAGGACACAGAGCAAGGACAAGCCTAAACTGGCAAAAAGGGTAGGTGAGGTAATTTAAGAGTCCTTTTCTTCCTTCCCTGCAAGAATTTCAAAATGTTTCAAACCAAACACAGACACACATATACTCAATTCCTTTCACATTATTTGATTGGAACCAATCTGTATGATCTCCCCTTAGGACCAAATAATTATAGTAAAAAATATTTATGGTATTAAGTCCAAAAATGATGCCAAATGATTCTGTTCTTTGAAATTAGGCTTGATTCTCTTTAATTTTAGTGATAAGTTAAATGTTAGATTTTTTAAACCAAGAATAATGTTTTTATGACCCAACTGGCATCTTTAAATGCAAGGGGTTATAACTTGCCTATAAATAATCTCATGTGACTTTTGTAAGACTAAACATAAAGCAAATTCCAGCACATGAGCATCTTGGTAACTCCTCCATTCAGGAGGTTAGGATACTTTTAACATTACAATTTAGTGTTATTGAATCGAATCAAATTAGAATTTAATGTTATTAAGTTAAATGTAAATACAATTTATTGTAAGTGGGTTTTCTATTTGACTCACTATGGAATGAGGAGTAGCTGTGGGGATGAAAAAGGAAGATCCGAGGTACATCTCTTCATGAGAAATATGAAGGCTTGTGGCAGCAAATGCAGACTCTCAGTAATCAAATTGTATGTTCTGGATAATTTAACTGAAGAACTGAGAAAATCTGTGATGTTGCAATTGGGAGTGACAGATGTGGCAGTCCTGCCTGCAGTGAGTGGCCAATTAAGAATGATCAATATTGCAATGTCTCACAGTGACTTTGTGATTCCCCACTTATAGACATAGGGCCCAGAGTGAAATAATCATAAAGAAGTTAGCTTAATTGCACTTGGTTTACATAACCTGGCTTACTTAGAGAGGTTTTGATGAGAGTTACCTGGCATTCATTTAAGTTCATTTTAAGGGCTCTCTTTGTTCCATAGTGGATGGTTTTTCTATTAAGGCCAATCTTGAAACTCTTGTGAGTAAAACACATCATAGGAAATGGATACACGTTTTTATTTTGTATTTATTATTTTTGGATTTTATTTCTCAGCATGCAATCATAACTCTTTAGCTTGATTCAGTATCATGCATGTGAGAAACAAAGTTGAAATGTTTACTTCTGGCAGGTCCAGTCTCACAGAAAAAAAAAATATTGACCATGGAGGCTGAATTGCTCCCTAACTTTCTGCACAGACTCATGGTTAAAGACACTCATTCTTCAGCCAGATTGCTTAGCCTTGAATCCTGGCCCTATCATTTTCTAGTTGTTTGAGCTCAGATAAGTCCTGTAATCATTTTTTTTGTTTCTGTTTCCTCATTAGTAAAGCTGGGGTAATAGACTACCTCAGTGAGCTTGTGAGGCGTAAATGAGTTAACATATGTAAAGTTCTTAGCACAGTGCCTGGCTTATAGTAAATGCTTAATAAGAATTTGCTATTACTATACTTTGGACATTAATGAATCGTTTGAGTTTAAGCTCTGTTTTAAAGCCCTCTTTTCTGTTTTCACCTCTGACATTGAGATCCTAAAAAGAAAAATAGCAATTTAGGTTACTAATATAAATGTTCATTGTATGGTTTTTCTGTTTTATATGGTGGGAGAATTTGTTTTAGAATAAATGCTTCAAGTTTCTCAGAAAGCACAAGATTTTGAACCACGTTTCTAAAAGTTCCCAGTTGATGCTGTTCTGGCTGGCCAAGAGACCACATTTAGAGAATCACTGCTTTAACTCACTCTTTCTCCAAACTTTCCTGCATGTTGGAATCACCTGAGAACAGTTTTTTAAACTGTTGTGGGTTAGAATGCTTAGAATTTGTGAAAAGGAGTAATTATGTCCTTTGTAAAGAGAGGCCCTGTAACATGTGTACACATTAAATATGTTCATGGGATTTCCATGTACTCATAGAATTTTTAGAATGGTAAGGGAGTTTGGAATTTGTGTGAGAGAATCAGAGGCTTGAAGGCATCATTTTTAGTGAAGGGCTCATGACCAGTTAGTGGTGACAGTAGATAACAGCTCAGATTTCCTGTGTTTTACTCAGTACATTTTTTTATTCAACTATCTTGCTTTCTGAGAAGTTGAGTAATGTTAACAAAGAAGCGTATAACCTAAGCTATGGAGTGTCATTAGTTATGTCTGTCCCACTTATCCCAGTTGGATTTTAGGGATATTTATTTTAAAGATTTCTTTAATTAAAAAGCACTCAAAAGCAATCTGTTTACAATGCCAAGAAAATAAATCTATGGCTAGTAGATGTGAAAAGGATGATTTTTTTCACCCTTGTCTTTTCAAAGGATTCAGTTTAGTTTTTTCTCTTTGTTGGTTTTTACTAATGAAACACTCAGAGATATCTTTGAAAGATTCAGGAAACATTGACAGTTTTCTCAAATCCAAGTTTGGTGACCTTCTGGGAATCCTGCCAGTTGCTTGTGTTTAATTCAATGCTTAGTTTTTGTTTGGACTTGTTTTGTTTTGATCTAGGTCAATTTAGCCATGATTGCAGTGGTATGTTACCCATTAACTGTTTCTTTGTATAGTTATTGGTGTCAAGAAAAGATTAAGGACCAAGAGGATTTCCTTTTTATTTACTCAGAGTGAAAAGAAGTTCTAGTGAAGTTTGAACTTTATAGAAGGTTTGTTCTTTTAAAAATATTCTTTAGAAATTTAGTATTTTATGTTTGTTATGTAACAGGGGTAGATAACACTCAAAATGTATGAATTATGTTTTTATGGTAACTTTAAAATCCATAGGTGATTCAATGATTGAAATAACTTATTAAAATATAATGAAAAAAAATTTTAAATCTTGTATATGTATTTTGATGCTTTATTAGGAAGAGAGAGTTTGATTTCACTTATAAGTTGTGTCTGGACACATGTTTTCTAGCAGTACCCAGAAGATAGAATATTAAAGATAAAACAGGGAGGAACATTCCTTGTAAGTGTTCAGCCATTCATCAAAATAGCTATTAAAAGCCTACCACATGCTTGGCTATCCTAGGTAAAGAGGATTCAGACAAAAAGTTACTAAGTTCAGTTTAGTGAGTCTATTAACAGCCCATTTGCAGGCTTTTTTTTAAATGGAAAACTTCCTTTAATTTATTATGTAATGATGCCATTTTGTAAATCTCATGAACTAAAAGAATATGTAAGGCAAAAATAGTTCTGATTTAAACTTAGAAAACCAAGGATAGCATGTTGTATCACTTGATTTTTTTTTCTCAGTTTTTGATTCTCATTTGACATAATACTATGTATCATCTTTAGAAAGGGTTCAATATGATTTGAAGTAATATCTTGGCAAGAAGTGGAGAGATTATCCCAGAGAGAAGCATTGTGGAGAAGATAAATGCAGGCAACTCTCCACTATTTCCCTGTAGAATATCACCCTTTCTCTTTGGCAGTTTGCCTGTTGATCATCTTATAGTTCCTTTACTTTTCTCTCCCTGTTCAGATCCCTTGTTTGCTAGGAACTCTGGGCTGAGATTTGGCATGAGAAAGTGAAGTATCAGCTGGGGAATAGAGCTGACATGTGTCTTAGCTTGGTCTGCTAAAACAGAAGACCATAGACCAGATGGCTTAAAACAACAGAAGTTTATCTTTCATGGTTCTGGAGCCTGGGGAGTCCATGATCAAGGCACTGGCCGATTCAGTCCCTGATGAGAGCTCTCTTCCTGGGTTACAGATAGTGGTCTTCTGGCTGTGTCCTCACATGGTGAGAGAGAAAGCAAGTTCTCTGGTCTTATAAAGATACTACTCATCCTGAGGGCTCCACTCTTATGATCTAATTACCTCCCAAAGGCCCCCTCTCCAAATACAATCATATTAGGGCTTAAGGCTTCAAAATATGAATTTTGGGAGGGTACCTTTTGGTTCATAGCAACAAAATTGTCTTAACTAGAGTGGTACAAGCATAGGCAGAGTTCCTACTTGGGTCCCTGCATAATGAAAAGGGAACAAAGCTGAATAGTAAAAGTGAGATGCAGAACTCTTAATGGAAAGTGGAGTCACATGGAACCTAATTCAAACTCTTGTATTTTTGTAGTGGCAGCAAGGATGTGAGTATGAAGTGTGAGCAAGCAGATACCTATAATCTACATTATGTGTCATTTCTATACTACCATTTCAGTAATAATAATATTAATAGTATTAATATGTCAAGTACTAAATAAAGGCCAAGAAGACCTTGGAGCAGGAAATGGTCTCTCATCCTAGCCTGCCACTAACTTACTGAAAAGCTGATAGCTTAGTAAAGGAGAGTTAGACGTATATGATTGTAAAGTCATCTTTCATTTTGTGGTTTGTATGTTTTTCATTTTCTTGGTTAAAAGAACCATTAGAAGCCATCATGGAACATGTAAAGAACTGCATCTTAGAGCATCTCTATATAGAGTTTAAGTCAATGTGGTATAGCATGTCCTTTAGGAAATTAGCCTACTGAGAAATGCAGAATTCATTTATTTGTAATATTTCTATTGACATCTGCCTTAGTTCATTTTGTACTGCTATATCAAGGTACCTGGGACTGGGTAATTTATAAAGAACAGAAATTTATTTTACTTATAATTCTGGAGGGTGTAAAGGCCAAGATCAAGGCACTGGCAGTGTCAGTTGTTTGCTAAGGGCTGTTCTCTGCTTCCAAGATGGTGCCTTGTGGCTGCATCCTCTGGAGGGGAAAAATGTTGTGTTCTCATTTGGTGGAAGGTGGAAGGAGGAAGGTGGAAGGGCAAGTTAACTGAAAGCTGCCTGAGGGCTTTACCTCCATTCATGAGTGAGGAGCCCTTATAGCCAAATCATGTCTTAATGGTCCCACCTCTTAATGGGGTCAGTGTGAAAAAGCTTAGAAGCTTAAAAGTAGGGAGAAATTGCTACTTATAATAACTAATTTGAGGTAATTTTAGTGTTTTTTATCTTCTAGCAAATCAGAATCAATTATTTTTAGTCACACATCTCAGAACACTGGAAAAAGTGTGAATATTTTTGATCTCTGATTCATTCTAATTTTGTTAATTAAATGAATGGGTGACCAGTTACCTCTCTAGAATAGTTAGAGGCATTTGTATATGTGTGTTTCCTTAACTGTGCCTCTAAATATTTTTAATTTTTAGCTGGATGGTGTAATTTCACATTGGACAATTTTTGGCCAAATCTATTACAGTATTAAATAAGTCAATAATAAGTTGAATAAGTCAATAATAAGAATTGAATAAGTCAATAAGTTTGTGGATTTTAAATGTTTCTATACCATTTTGGATATGGTTGCTAAGTTGAATAATCTGCCATATTCTAAATATAACCTGCCATATTTTAAAGCTTTAGGCCTAAAACAGCCTAAGTAAGATTAGAGAAGCAATTATAATTTTATATTTTCAAACTTGATTTGAATACTAATGACTTAATTTAAAAAATAAGTGTGTGTATGCATTCAACCTTACCTACTCTTCCATCATATTCCCAAGGATTAGCATTTATCATAAAGTTATGTGAAGAAAAATTTTTTTCCTTTTTTTCTTTCATTGTTTTAGTATTGCCAATCCTTAGATAATGCAAAATTTTTCTTACCCAAGGGAGAATCCTCAGGTAATCAACTATGTAGAGCTGCATGCTTTCCAAACTATAATAAAGAAGACATGTAGCCCTTGTTCTCTAGAATGCATGGCTTTGCTGTGTATTACTGTAGATTCTAGATAATTTCAAATGTTGGGTTTTTTTCCTTCAAAATCTTTCCTCTCTTAGGATTTCTATTTTCTCATCTATTGATATGTTCTCAGATAAAATGGGCAAGGAAAAGCCATACTTCACTATTTTCAAAACCTGCAAGAATGGGTTCCAGTTTTTGGATCCATTATTCTCAATAGGGAGTTGGGAAGTTTTAAATGGAAAATACAGAAATGTTGATATATTAGGGTGGAGGTGTGTGTGTGGGGAATGGCTAGGAGCTCCTTGTGTCCTCCCAGGACATTCATGTGCACCTCTAGAAACCCCCAAGCAAGCCATTACTGTATATTTCACCACTTTCATAGTGAGGAGATGTTGTTAATTGTAAAAGTATTGAATATATGCTATATGAACAACAAGAAAAGCAATGAGTTACTTTAATTTCAGTGGCCACTAGGTACTTAGTAGATTGAGGCAAGTGGTGAGTGACGCCAGGTTGCTTATGATACAGTTGTGAGATGGACTATTTCATATATAATTTTTAGAAAACAAAATATTAGTAATACTCTGTATAACTGAGCTCCAAATGGTTTAGAACCAGAGATAAGCTCTATAAAAGATATGGTCTGTTTTTATCATGATTTGCTTCACAGAGTAGGTGACGCTTGAACTAGCCTCTTGAAGCATGGTTCAGTTTGGACAAATGGTTCAGTTTGGACACCACTCTAGTCAATGTAAATCATAGGGCTGTAAAATATTTTACAGATAATTACTGTTTGCTACAAATTTTGTTTATACCAACAATACTTGATGCTTTAACCCCTCCCAGTAGAATATGTATTGAGCACACTAGCCGATGCCAGAAACCTCTAATGATGGGAAATTTCCAGTTTTAGGGAAATCTCCATTTATAAAAAACATTTCCTTGAATTAAACTGAAAATTTCCTCCTTGAAGTTTCCAGGCTTTAGACCTAATTCTGTACAGAATTAGAAACAAATCTCATTTCTTTTTCCACGTGGTCAGTATTTGAAGACAGCTAATATGCCCCAAGTGGAACATCATATTCTAAAACCATTTCTTTTTTGAGATGGTTTGTAGTTGTATCTCTACTCTGGTCAGCCTTCCCTGTACACATTCAGTTTTGATTCTCTCTGGCCATTGGCTGCTGAATAAAAAGGATGTAGCCTTGTTCTTTTCTTACTGTAGCCCAAGAGCAAACTACCTCTTGACAGCCAGTTTATACTAATTATTTCAGTTTACCATCTGCTGAGACCTTCCAGTGGTCCCCAACCTTATTGGCACCAGGGACCATTTCATGGAAGATAATTTTTCCATGGACTGGGATGCAGGGTGGGAGGATTGTTCAGGATGATTCAAGAACATTACATTTATCGTGTATTTTATTTCTGTTGTTATTACATTGTAATATATAATGGAATAATTATACAACTCACCATAGGTTGGGGACCCCTGTTTTATTCTACTCAGACATGATGCTGTTAAGCCAACTTATTCCTATTGAGCATTCTACATTATAGATTTTGAATTCCAGACTTTTGTGTTTTTTTTTTTGAAACTTATCTGGTTGCAGTTGGTCTATTATTTATTCAATTGAGATATCTTTTGATCCAAAGTCTTTCATTCAATCAGTTAGACATCTTTCTGAGGTTAGTTTTGTGAGGTTAGTTTTGATTTTCAAGCCATTATTGCAGTTATTCAAGTTATGAATAACTCTTGAACCAGACAGGGCAAAAGGCGGAAATCTAAAACATATCACTGGAATCCTCCTACCAGGCTGACATCAGATGTTAATGCCGTAATTAAAGAGCCATTTAGTTATTTTTTTATCCAGCTTACATTTGTCCAGTTTCATTTTTGAAATCTCATTAGTGTAGTATTCCCCTGATGTCAGCCTCATGTTCTCATCAAAGATGTACAGGTTAGTTTAATATGATTTATTTTTGCCAGGTAGCAAGCATTGCAGTGTTCAGTGACTCATTCCTTTTGTAAATGTTGTCCTTGCTAACAAATAGGAGTGAAGTTGAGAATATTTAACAATTAGGCCAACCACCAACCAGTCAGAACGGGTGTGCGCACACAATCTGCACAGCAGCACTGCCTTGTACCTGCTGATCACAATATTTTTTAACCCTCAGGCTCATGGGTTTACTGGAGGTATATACACTCTTGATATTCATAGCTATTTCTATTCCCTTTTGCCTCTGTTTCTTTATTACATACAGATTATACAAGTTTTGGTAAGTTTATGATGTTCATCGTCTAGAATCTGAGCACGAATCTATAAGTAACAAATTAGGGTATGTTTTGAGAAAAAGATTTAGAACTAGGAAAAAAACCATGGTTTATTTAACGGACTTGATATAAATTGCCCAATGGGAATGGAAGGTTTAGTATGTAGAGAAGTAGGAATATTTTACTACTTGAGTATGTAGGAGCTGGAATCCTTGAGAGGAAGTGATGACTGTAGCAGTGGAGGATGTCGGGCTTTCTGGCTGAGGGGCAGTAGTCACAGTAGTCAGTTGGCTGAGAACACATTTGTCAAAAGCCTGCCAAAAAGAAAAAGGCCAAAAGAAGATGACCAATGGAGAGAAAGGATAACTTTGAAAACTCATGAGAAGAGTGATTCTCATGGAGTGGGTGATCTTAAGCAGAGGGAGGTATAGGAGAGAACTATGGGGGTGTGGATGAGGGAGCCACTGATTTGAGAAATGAGGTCATTTCTCTGCAGGTGAGCATATACATTATTGATGGGGACGGAAGTGCCATTTTACTGTATTTTAGAAAAAAATGAATAATAAGCTTTTGAAGCTGTAAGAGGTGTATACTAATTGCTTGGGAAGTATAGTGAATGGAGGACAATAGGGAAATATCTAGAAAGGGCAGAAGATTTAAGGAAAGAAACTTGTCCTTTCAGTCCTTCTAGTTACCATGCCAGTTTTGCTATTATACTATAATAAAATATTCCTTTATTTAAAGAAAATAACTAATATGTCAGTGCTAATGTACAATAGCGCTTAAGTACTATACCTTGCTTGGAAAAATCCTTGTAGCTCAATTATTCAAGTGCTGATCACTTTGTGGAATATGACCCAAACAAAAATATGAAGATTTGTGCCCTTCTAACTTTTAAAAATTCATTCCTACCCATCTCTAAATATGTGAATGAGGAGGGATTTTGAATATAAAGAAAAAGGAGAAGGCTAGGTATAAGAACACACTGAAGAAGCATGGAAACTTTTCTATAGACCATTGTGAATGGATTTCAAATAAATCCTTCCAAACGTTTCATATTTAGGAAGGCTATACTTGTACTTCAGCCTTCTTTGATACCTGAGCTAGGGCTGCCTTGTGCTTGTTTTACAAGTTGGTATTTTCATTAATAGAAATACTGAGAGGAATGACAAAGCTTTGTTATGTATTATTTTGGTTTTCAACTTATTAATAGAGGTCCTACATTTAATGGGGGAAGCACAGTGTCTGACATAAACAGGTCATAACCATTGACTGGTGTGCATGTTCTTCAAAAGTGTTTGTGTTGAGCTGGACAAGGTAAATCAATTCCCATGTTGCCAGCATGACTTTCTTTTTCTGTCTGATGGCCTGAGGATGTAAGAATCTTAGGTTCAGTTGTTTGGAGTCTATCACTTGGATTGTCAATATGACTGCCTGTCTATTCTTTTTATTTTTAAGGGGGAATACCCTAGAGGTGTTTATTATCATACTATTTGTATAAGTAAAATGCTGAAAAAATCCTAAATATGCACAATTAAAGGTTGCATTTTGCATTGATTATGAAATGGTATTAAAAATGATTTTTAGCAATAAATTTGTCTTTAGATATAATAAGTAGAAAATATGGAAAATAAATAATTTATATACAGAAAATATTCATGTCAAAATATTCAAAGAAAAATGGATATAGTTTCATAAATTATTTCTCAGGAAATTCATCTTTTATAAATATGAAATATTCATTTCTTAGTCCTGTTCAATGCTTTTGCCTTGAATTCTATTTTATATATTGCATCTTTTTTCTTTTATTAGCATTTTTCTAGTAAATTGTTTTTATGCCCCTTTATTTTCAACATTCGCTGAGTTTAAGGTGGGTTTCTTGTAAACAGCATATAGTCAGATTTGAAAAAAACACAATCTAATTTTTCTGAATTCTAAATAGGCAATTTAACCCATTAAACTTTATCATGATTGATTGCTAATATGTTTGGACTCTTTCCTTGCAGTTTACTTTATGTTTTCTGCTTTTACTATGCTTTGTTATTCTTTATTATAATTACTACCACTATTTTTTCTGTCTTTGTTTGGAATTAATTGTTTCATTTTTTTCTACCAGTTATTTCTGGAAGTTATAATCTTATTTATATAACAGTGTTTATCATTACATTTCTATGTATCAATTAAAACATATTTTCTCACTAATGGCTGGTTGGTATACCCCTAAGCCAATTTTGTTTGGCTTAGGGGTAAGCCAAACCCCTAAGTGATTTAATGTTTAAGTGATTTAAACATGTTTAAATGATTTATGTTTAAGTGATTTATATCACTTTCACTGCCCTACCCATGCCTTTCAACCCACCCACCTCTCAGTTGGAGAGCTTTATTTTCCTGTAGAACACTGAAGATTTTGATCCATTGTTTTTTCACTTCACTTTTGTGATATGAAGTCTCTAGACAATATAAATTTAATTTATTTTTAGGCATCCAGTTCACACACTCCTCTCCAGAAACTCTTAGGATTTTTTGCTTTACTGCTTGAATTATGGTTTTTCATCAAAATATGACTGAAAGAGGCCTTTTTTTTGACCACTCAAGCAGCTTGGTATTTGTGAGACCCTTTCAGTCTGAAAATTCTAATCTTTATTACCACTGAGAACTTTGTCTTTACCTTCTCTCTCATGATTTCTCCATATGTCTCTTTTTAGTTTTTCCTTCTGAAAAGTTTTTAAAAATATTTTGTAAAATTGTATCCTTTTGCATTGTAATGTGGTAGAATTCTTCAACTTGATTTTCCATCTAGCTACTTGTCTCTTCAACTATGTCCATTGTTAAGTTTTTAATTTTCTAAGATACTAATTTTTCTTTTTCTTTTTCTTTTTATTCATTAATATTCTTACATATATCTCTAAATATATTAATTGCATTTAAAGGAGTTATCATCTTTTTGCTGTTATTAATTGTTTCTATGGGTGTTACTGTATTTGCTGAGTTTGTGGTTTTCTTCCATGATGCTAATTTTTACTGAATATTTGTTCACTTTTATTTATATGCCCATCTTTGTGTTTGTAATCTTGTATTTAATACTATATGGATTTTTTTTTCTTTTTACTATAGCTTACCCTCAATGACTGTGGAGTTGGACAATGTACATGTGTCTTATCTATTGGACAAGGCTGCATCATGCTTCTCTTGGGTTGTGCATAATGTCTAAGAGGCCACTCTTCTGTATTTATCTCAGCCATTTCCTTCTTAGTCTGATCTCCCTCAAATCTACCTTTGTCAGGGTGCTTTTCCTCCTGCTGATCTCAGAATCCTTTCTTCTAGCTCTGAGTAATATTGTTCCTCTGATCTTCCCTATACAAATGGTATAATTCCCAGAAAATAGGCCATGGAGTTAGGGAGGTATCATGTTCAGTGTTAATCTGACAATATTCTAAAGTACCTGTAACTGCAGAAAGGAAGAAAAATCATATTGTTTTTGGCTTTTTAAATTTCCACTCTAAAGTGAACATTTTGGACTGAACAATATGTGGACAGCCATTATTGCTCCCTTGGACCATTGGGTAGTATGGCTCTGGGGATCTTGTTTGCAATTTCTTCTGAAAAGCATCTGGATGATGTAGTAAAATAAGAGCATCTCCTTTTGGATAAAGTCGGACTTATTGTAATTCTGAGACCGCACTTGGCACTTGTTTGAGAAACGTCTGTTTTCCAGGATGAACGAAGTCCAGTGCAGCTGTTTCTGTTTTAGACTATTGAGTCTGAAAGTCTCTATAACAGCACGTAACCAGCTGACTTTGGAGAGAGCAATGAGGCATGAGAGTTTCCCACTTCATGAGCTTCTTGCTTCGTAGAAGGCAAATTTGATAATAATAATACTATCTTAAGTTTGTATAGCATGATACATTTAGGGCTCCTTTATGCAAGAATTTTTATAAATATTTAATGGCAGAATCAACACCTATTATTCAGTTTCTTTATCACACTAGCCTAACATAGCAGAGGTTTAAAAATATCTTTTTAAACATTACATACTATTCTTGTTTTCCAAGGGGTGAACCAAAATATTTACAAACTGGAATGTTTTCTAGTTCTTTTGAGTTGGTTTTTCCTATGATGTTTTCATTATTTACTCAGTTTGAAGTATAGTATTGTCAATTTCCAGAATGGCAGGCATAGTTTTATTCAAATATGGGAATCAATACATTCCAATGCCCAAGTGTACATTTTCTCACTACTGTGTACCATTTAAGACTATCTTCTGTACTAGTTCCCTCTTGCCATCCCACTTGGCAGATAGTCAAAATTTGACTGTGGTATTTATTTGCTAACATTTTTCATGTGTGTTGAGTACAGTGTAAAATACTTTAAGAAAGCCTACATTTTAGGATTCAAAACCATCCTGTAAGCATTCAGTTGGATTTGTGTAGTACTTGCCATTTGTTTAAAAGCAAGAACATTTTCATGGGATTATTTTTTGTCTTTGATAGCTTAGCAATCAAAAAATAACTCATGAAAAGAGAATGATCTGAATGTTACTGTGTATATCTTTGGAGTTCTTTGAATTTAATAGAAATATGATAGGTATAATAATTTTGATTATAAAATGTTAATTTATAGAAAATTCATGATATATTAGATCTAGTAGTTCTAGTTTTGAATTATGGAAAGAAATGCCTTTTTTGTTTTACAAAGGTAATTATGAACAGTAAATTATGTCTATTTACTGGTATACATAATAAAATATTTAAGAGAATAAACTGTAGCTAATTAGAAGTGAAAGAGATCCTCAAACTTTCTTATCTCCTCACTGGTTTTATGAAGGAGACACTGAAGTCTAGCCAGGCTTGTTTTCTTCCCCCAGTTCTTGCATTGTTAGTGGCCTTGCTGACTCTGGGGTATAGGCAGTCTAGCTCCCAGTATAATCTTCTTTTCCCCACACCTAGCTAAATGACACCAGGAAGGAACTGAATATTGTGACTCATCACTTTTAAAGACGTTATTGTAACTGAACTGAATATAATGCTTCCTTTATTAACAAATGCAGGATGTTTATCATTTTTCTATAACAAAGCTTCCTTTTATGTGGTAAAAAAACTGCACATTAATTTATTTTTGAGGATAGTCTTTCTATTTTCTGTTCTTTAAAATGCAGTTAGTCATGTTTTATTTGGTCCTCTTGAACGTCAGGATGGCAGATTATATTAGTTCACATTGATTCCTTTTTCCTCAGGAAACCGCTTAAATGGCAGTGGAACCATCTGGGAGGTAAAAGAAGATTGTAGCACATGAGGGGTTTTGCTATTTTTGGTCGATCAGCAAACGTTTTTTTTCCTGTAGAAACAAAAGGCTGACTTTTGAACTGGTGGTGCTGTGAAGGGTAGGTAGGAAAAAGCATGGTAGTGTATTTGAGAGAAGGGTAGAAAACATTGAAATTGGTTGGAACTCTTGCATTTAAGTAAGCAATTATAGACCTTTCACATGGATGATAGAAAGTAAAGATTAAGATGAATTCATTTTGGAAATGAGAAATTTGAAACTAAATTTATAAACATTGTGCTTTTCCCATAAACAGACATATAAAACTAACAAATTTCAAATTTGTATTTTCTTAGTTTAAGATAAGAAATAGAGCATTGAAAATTGTGAATATTAAGCCTGTGACAAGGAGTTAGATACTTGTAAAGTAGGTATTTTGTGATTGATTATGGTTTTGAAGTGTGCTTTCTTTCCTTAAACATCAAAGAGTAAGTCTGATGAAAACCACCACAATATAAAACATGAAAGTATTTTATGTTAATAGCACTACAAAATAAAAATATTATATTACCATTTATCCCAGCCTGGGATGCCATTTAAATTAACATAAGAAGGGTGTCTATTCCTAACAAACCAATAAAGTGAGGCTCTATAGAATTAAGGAAAACAACTTTGAAAGCTTGAAGTTTTTTATTTTAGAAGAAATAAAAAATAATGATACTTTTAGTAATTGGAAGATGCTAAAAATTGAAGTTGCTTCATGATATTTCTCAATTGATTCCCTATTGAGAGAACATGATATTAAAGAGTAAAACTTTGACTCAGTTCTCTGAGACTGATACCATGGAGGATGACCAAGCTTCCCCCAGTCTTTCACAGTCATCACAAGACATTGGACTAGAAGAGCCCAGGTTGAAAATTGCTATGTGTCTATATATATGGCTTAGTTGGGGCTCCCATAGAATAATAGCTTTCAAAGTTTTTTTTACAGGACCTCCAGGAATAAACAAATTTTACATTGTGACACATTCGTATTTATTTGATATATATATATATATATATATATATATATATAACACATACATACACACACCTTTTATTCATGCAATATTTTCTGACATTTTCCCTTTCCTTCCATTCTATTAAACAATATTGGTCATAGGCCACTAAATTGATTTCACAACCTACTGATGGATCAGGATTTGCATTTTTTTAAATTTCAAAATATTAAGGGGGTACAAATATTATTGTTACATGGGCCACTTTTGTAATGCTTGAATCAGGGCTGTAAGTGTGCCCATCACCCGAATAGTGTTCATTGTACCTTATAGATGGGGTTTTAGCCTTCCCCTCCATCCCCTTTCTCCTGCTTGATTTCCAATGACTTTTACTTCTTTCTGTGCACATGTGTGCCCATTGGTTAGTTACAATTTATTAGAGAGTACATGTGCTGTTTGTTTTTCCATTCTTTATGGTTGAGTAGTACTTTATGGTGTGTGTGTGTGTATATCTACACACACACATACATACCACATTTTGTTAATATACTCCTGAATTAATGGGACTTGGGTTGATTCCAGATCTTTGTAATTGCAAATTGTGCTGTAATAAACATTGGAGTGCAGGTGTCAAAAAACAAAATGATTTCTTTTCCTTTGGGTAGATATTCAGTAGTGGAATCAAATAGTAGGAGTACCTTTAGTTATTTTAGAAATCTCTATATCGTTTTCCATAGAGGTTGTACTATTTTGCAGTCCCACCAACAGTGTATACGCTTTCCTTTCTCTCTGCATCCACACTAGCATCTGTTGTTTTTGGACTTTCTAATAGCCATTCTGACAGGTGTAAGGTGATATCCCATTGTGGTTTTAATTTGCATTTCAATGATAATTAGTGACATTGAGCATTTTTTCACATATTTGTTGGCCATTTGTCTATCTTCTTTTGAAAAACTTCCATTCATGTCTTTTGCTCACTTTTTAAGGTGGTGGTTCATTCTTTTCCCACTGATATGTTTGAGTTCTTTTTCGATTCTGGATATTAGCCCTTTATTGAATGCATAGTTTGCAAACAGTTTCTCCCATTTTGTAGGTTGTCTATTTCTCTGTTGATTATTTCCTTTTCTGTGCAGAAGCTTTTTTATTTAATCAAGTTCAATTTATTTATTTTTGTTGTTGCTGTAATTGCCATTGGGGTGTTAGCCATAAATTCTTTGCCTAGGCTGATATCTAGAAGAGATTTTTCCTACATTTTTTTCTAGAATTCTTATGGTTTCATGTCTTACATTTAAGTCTTTTATACATCTTGAATTAATTTTTGTGAGTGGTGAGATATGGGGGTCTTGTTTCATTCTTCTGCATGTGGCTATCCAATTTTCCCAGCACCATCTATTGAATAGAGCTTCTTTTCCTCAGTGTACATTGTCTGCTTTCTCAAAGATCAGTTGGATATAAGTAGATGGTTTTATATCTGGGTTCTCTATTCTGTTCCATTCGTCTATGTCTCTATTTTTGTACCAATATCATGCTGTCTTGGTTTCTATAGTATGGTAGTATAGTTTGAAGTCTGGTAATGTCTCCAGATTTGTTCTTTTTGCTTAAGATTGCTTTGGCTATTTGAGCTCCTTTTTCATTTCAAATGAAGTGTGGATTTATTTTTTCCTAGGTCTGTGAAATATGACATTGGTATTTTAATGGGGATTGCATTGAATCTATAAATCACTTTGGGCAGTATGGACATTTTAACAGTGTTGATTCTTCTAATCCCTGAGCATGAGATATTTTTCCATTTGTGATTTCTTTCCTCATTATTTCATAGTTCTCCTTGTGGAGATCTTTTACCTTGTTGGCTAAGTACATGCCTAAGTATTTTATTTTCTTTATAGCTATTATAAATGATATTGAGTCTTTGATTTGACTCTCAGCTTGATTGTTATTGGTGTATAGAAATGCTACTGATTTGTGTACATTGATTTTGTAACCTGAGACTTTGCTGAATTTATTTATTAATTAAAGGAGTTTCTTGGTGGAGTCTTTGGGGTTTTCATCCCAGGGATGCAAGGATGGTTCAACACACAAAAATCAATAAATGTGATTCAACACATAAACAGAAGAAAAACAAAAACCATATGATCATCTCAGTAGATGCAGGAAAAGCATTTGACAAAATCCAGCACACTTTCATGATAAAAACCCTCAATAAACTAGGTATAGGAGGAACACATCTCAAAATTATGAGAGCCATATATGACAAACACACAGCCAACATCATACTGAATGGAGAAAAGTTGAAAGCATTCCCCCTAAAAACTGTAACAAGACAAGGGTGCCCACTGTCACTACTTCTATTCAACATAGTGCTGGAAGTCCTAGCCAGAGCAATCAGGCAATTGAAAGAAATAAGGGGCATTGAAATCGGAAAAGAGGAGGTCAAATCATTGCTTTTCATTTATGATATGATCTTGTATCTTAAAAAAACCCAAGTTTTTTAAGACTTTATCATGATTTGCATTTTAAAAAACACTGATGTAAAATCCCCCTACAGTTTTGTTGTTGTTGGGTAGGGAATAAATTTTAATTATATGTGATCTTTGTTAGTTCTGCTTGTCAAATAAACTTCAGGTACATGGTAGGATTCCATCTCCTGGGTCCATGTTAGTTCTGGCCAGTGAGTTCAGTGGAATTGACATATATTTCTGAACTAGAGCATTTAATTTCCAGTGTGAGACCTTCCAGAACTCTTTACCTGTGCCATGATAAGTGACCATGCTCCTCTAAGTAGATCCTAAAATGAAGAATGTGGAACAGAGCCAGCTGATAGTGGACTTACAGTATGAGCAAAAAATAAACCTTTTTTGTTAGAAGGCACTACAATTTTTTTTCATTTCAGAGGTACAAATGCTTTGGTTACATAAATTGCATAAATTACCTTTGCACTGCTTGGGTCACAACTACAAGTCTTCCCATTCCCCAGACAGTGCACAGTATACCAGTTAGGTGTGACTTTACCCATCCTCTTGCCTCCCTTTCCTCCTGCCTGACACCTGATGAAAGTTACTTCCACAATTTTTGAATATATTTGCTACTCAGCATAACCTAACATCTGGTGATTGGTATGGGGGTAATTCAATTGTGTGTTCTGTTGGTGGTGGAGAGCATCTCCTTTTGAAATTTTAACTTTACCTAAAACATGTATACGTTTAAAAATGTTTATTTTTGATTGTAAAATTATACATATTCTTTATAGAAAACTTGGAAAACATTAAAAATTTAAAAATTGGATCTCCATAATACTATTACATGGGAGTAACAGTTTTTGACATTTCTATGAAAGATATTTTTATACAATTAGCTCACTATATAGTTCTGCATTTTGATTTTTCTCTTACTGGTATTTTTAAATGTCATATGTGTTCTTAAATCACATGAATTTTATGCTTCTATAGTACTCCATCAGGTGAACCAGCAATTACTATTCTTATACTGTTAGTTATTTAATTTTGTTCAATACAAAGAGTTTTAATGGACTAAAATCTCAGCCTTTGACACTCAAAAGTAAGCAGTAAACCAGAGCAAGATCCACCTCCACTCACACTGCTTAGCATCAGGTTGCATCTCCCCATTACTCCAATCCTGGCACATAGTAGGTCCATGTAGCCAGCTGTCAAGTAAACATTTCTGTATGTACATACTTCATATGAAACTTTTGCTTAATTTTTTAAAAACTAAGAAGCTTTTTATTTCTTCTCCTCTACTTTCCAGCAAATGATTTTTTTTTTCCTGAGTTCTTTCAGGGAACGACCTCACCATCTACTAGATGTCTAAGCTAGAGTCTTGGATTGTTCTCATTATTCCCCTCCACTCCAATCTAATCATTCATCAAACCTGGCACTTTTTAAGTCCTAGCTATCTCAAAAATCTATTTCTGCTTTCCCTGTCCTATACAAGGACCTCTCCTTTCACCTTAACTGTTGTGGTGGCCTTTCTGTCTTCCTGAATACCATTCTATTACAGCTATACTTTTGCTGCTGTAGTGAGATTTCTAAAGTGTGAACCAGACTATGTTGTTTTTTGCTCAAAATACCTCCTATAATAAACTTTAAAGACAAAATCCACTCCTTTTCACTTGATGTATAAGGCCCCTTATGCTCTGTTTCCTGAATACCCTCTCCATCATTCATTTTACTCACTCCCTATCCCTCTCCCAACCTCTGTAGGTACTTCACTCCAGAAATGCTGTTTTCCTGAGTGCATCCACCTTGGTCTTTAGCGTTTCCAGGCATTTTTAGATATTGCCTTCCTGTCATTTTAAGGTCATCTAGCAAATCCTTGGTTATCTTTTAAGTCAGCATTTAAGCCAAATTTTACCTCCTCTTGGAAAATTTACCCATTTCCTCTTTGTCAGACAGGAATTAGCTATTCATTCCACTGAGTTCCCATTGCACCTTGCACATACCTCCATTAACATCTCTACTATTGTATTATAGTTGCATATCTGATTTCTTGCCACCAAAACCCTATGCTTATTGAGACCATTACTAGCCTTTTTCATCTTTGTATATTCAGTGCTTAGCACATTGCCTGGAAAATAGTAGACGACTGTGAATAGTGTTGAATGAATGGATGAATAGACAAATAATACTGGTGAAATAGTTATTTATGCATTAACTTTGATCTCTTGAAGATTTTTTTTCCATCTCATAATCTAAACAATCAAGCTTCATGTATTCTTATCAGAACCAGCTGTCAAGACAGGATCTGAAATTCATTTATCCTGAAGTATAATAACTGATATAGTTTATGTATCCCAAGAGGATTTCCATTTTACAAGGATAGAATTCTTAATTTAAAGAAAGGAATCTTTCCTGGTAGAATTTCAGGCTTAACAAACATATGGGATTAGTTTTAACTGGGGGTTGGGAGTGGGGCTTAAGAAGTTTTCTCTTTGCTCCAAATTAATACCCCATAGGCTCTGCCTAAATATGAGACCAATTCTGTTGCCTGCTGGCTCACAGAATGAACTAGCATGTCGTATTACACAGCACATTCATTTTTGTTTCTATTACACAGGATAGATCACATAAACTTCACATCTGGCAAACATTTGTCCATAGAATGTGCAGCTGCCAAGAATTGTGGTTTCCTGGTACATCCCAGGGACTCTGAGTCAAGGTCTCAAAAACAGCATTGAAGAGTTTTGGTGATCTGGAACTGTATTCTGCTTTTACTTATTGAGATAGTTGTTTTCTTAGTTCCTTTGAAGATTTTTCATGTCACCATTATATGTTTGGAAAAGAACTTAGGTGATTCAAAGTCTGTTATTTGTGGGCTCCCCCTACAGAAGCTATCCCACAGGGATGAGAATCGTATCTACTTTTTAAAAATATCCAAAGAAAGTGTTTCTCAGTTTTTCTCAGTAACCCATTTTCAAGGTTGGTAGCCTCATCAAAAGTTTCACTGTCAACTCCTCCCTAATTTAGTTTTGTCACCTTGTTATATTCTTTGTAGAAGTGAGGAACATCTGATTTTAATGTAAATGACAGTGCTAAAGATACCAAGCAGTACATTGTACCATAAAAGCAAACCAAACAATGCCATTACACAAACAATTCAACATAAGTTAGGAAAATAGGGTTTTCTGAACACAATGTAATTCAAGGCAGACCTGCTGGTTAGTAATTGTCTCCAAATGAAAGTCTGACATTTTGGTATATTGTTTATATTCTCAACATCCCCAGTAAATTCTATTCTAAAATGCCAGATAAAATTAATATAATTGAAATGGTATATTTTATATTGATTTAATTCATGAATTTTAAAAATGTTTTGTGGTAGTTACCTTTTCCCTCCGGGATTATGAAGGAGAAGGGCAAATGTTTATTATCATGAAAAGTAGGATCATTAGTAGATGGGGCCATATACATTGAATAATGAGGAACATTTTGTAAAAAGTTACCCTGCTCTTGTTTCTATAAAGGAATAATGTAACATTCCTATTTTTCCAGTTAAAGAAAGCCGAGTGACTTAGCTTAGTATAAACTTGATTATAAAAGCTACCTTGTAGTGAATTCAGCTATGCCCTATAGTTATTTTTCTTCTTGATGTTGTATGAATTGACCACTGGTAACATTTGTAATATTAGGCTTGAAAAGTAAAATTCAAGATATTTGGATTCTTTAAACAATTCTGTTTACTATTTATACTCTGTTCATTCTTGGGAAGAATATTTGAAATAAGGTGAAAAAAGGATGTCACAAAATGGTAGGCATAATACTGATTGTAACTTCTATAAATATGTACAAGTTAAAAAAGACAAAGATGTTCTGTTAAGTGATTAATATATTTCAACATTAAAGGCCATGAATATATTTAAAATTTTCAGAATTTTGCCTGTGATTCATATCAGTGGCACATCCTTGCCATTTGGAGTCCTTTTCTTCAGAAAGATCTTTTCATATGAAAGATTCTTTTCTGATGTAGATAATTTTATTTTCATTGCATACCTGAAAACAGCACATCCTTTGGTCAGGAATGAGCTGAAAAGTCACCTAAGTGACAGCCTTTTGGCAGCCAAATGCCAAGTCTCTGCTGTCAGAGTTGGTTTTTGTTGCTTTCATTCCACCAATTACTATAGATCCCTTCTGTATTTGAGCAGAGAACTTAACTATGTAAGACCTTCAAATTTCCTTATTGAGGAACTAGTAGCAAGCCACTAGAAGTGAAGGTCTGAAAGGGTTGAGAAATTTTGAATCATTTTATCACTCGGCAGCAGGTGTTCAAAATCACTGAGGATCATTTGACCTAGTGGTGAGTTTCTTGATTGCTTAGGATCCCAAGATGATTTAAAGACATGATCATTTAGCACAGGGGAAGTTGTTTGCTTTAATAGATGTTCTGTCTTTAAGTTGCCTAATGGTAAAAAAAAAAAAATGGAATATTTTAAGGATTTTGTGGGGGAAAATTTAAAATTTATGGTTTTGGAGGAGTCAGTGGTGATTAAACTAATTTAGTGGTTAAAATGATCATTTTCAAAATTTGAGAAAAATGAAATCTTTTTCTTTATTCTTTCCCCTGGAGAATCAGGATTTTGCTTTGCTTTCTCTGTTTATTGATTTATCTTTTAATTTCATGTTATAGTTTATATTTCATGGTATGTTGCTCAAGAGCATTGCTTTTCTTATAAACATTTGAAAGACAGGAAGAAAAAGTGGTTGATGTGATTTGGTTCACTACTTGTGAAAGGTTAAACAGTATATTCTATTAATAGAATGGGGTACTCTCCAACTATAATATTTTAGCACAATTGTCCAAATTAAATCTAATATGTCATTGCTTTTATCTAAAGGCTCATACTGGTGATTTTTTTTCCCATTAAGGGACTTGTTAAAGTACAATAATGTCACAAAATCAATAGCCCATAGTGTCACTGTTTTTGTTTTGATTCATTCAAATCTGCTGATTTTTAGAAACGCAATCCTTTTTTGGTACTAAATATGATTTAAAAAAATTGGTTTATGTCTCCCTTATTCCAAAAAAAAAGATCACGACTTGTTAAGTAGCAATCATTTACTGACATAGGCATCAGAATGGTATTAAAATCAGTATTGTTAAATTTTAATTTTATACAACATAAAGTATAGACTGTAACATGCCTTAACTAAAGAAAATTGTATAACTTCATACTACGTAATGGAATTCAGTTTTACATGGTGGTTTGTGCTCTTTAGGAAATAATAGGCCTGGCGCGGTGGCTCACGCCTGTAATCCTAGCACTCTGGGAGGCTGAGGCGGGTGGATCGCTCAAGGTCAGGAGTTTGAAACCAGCCTGACCAAGAGTGAGACCCCATCTCTACTAAAAATAGAAAAACATTAATTGACCAACTAAAAATATATAGAAAAAATTAGCCAGGCATGGTGGTGCATGCCTGTAGTTCCAGTTACTTGGGAGGCTGAGGCAGCAGGATTGCTTGAGCCCAGGAGTTTGAGGTTGCTGTGAGCTAGGCTGATGCCATGGCACTCACTCTAGCCTAGGCAACAGAGTGAGACTCTGTCTCAAAAAAAAATTATGATCCATCTACTATTTCTGTCAAAACTGTGAAGAGTCTGAGATTTTACCCTACTTGCAAGCTAACAAGTTAGTCTGCCACAGTTTTATAGATATTGACAGACTGGAGACCAGAGACTTTTGGGTCAGAGACAAAGGGCTTTATTACTCACAACACAGAAAACAGCATGAACTTTATGTTTGCATTGGTTCTTTTTTCCCCTATGTCCCACAGGGTTGATACAGAGGGACCCAAGCCTATGCTGTGTACATTAGAGATTTTGTGTCACAGCTGAAGAACTACAAGCTCAATAAATCCCCCATCTTATAAAAAGGGTGCTAGAAAACCTTTTTAAATTTGTACTGGAGGAAAAAATTATTTTACAGTCAAGAAATAAATCTTCCCTTATCCCTAGAGAGAGAGATTATTTCCCAAGGCTGTAGGGGATGTCTCTCAACATTCTTGTGAAGAAAGTCATGAGTATAAGGTGATACAAGATGATGAAAACTCTATGCTGAAGTATCTTTCAACACTTTGCAGTTGAAAAAACCAAATAAAGTGCAAAATCTTAAGCTTCTGCACACCCAAGGAAACCATCATGATAGCAAACAGACAACCTACAGAATAGGATAAAATATTCACATGTTACACATCTGATAAAGGGCTGATAACTAGAATCTAGATAGAACTCAGGGAAATCAGCAAGAAAAAAAATCAGAACAACCCTATCAAAAAGTGGGCAAAGGACATGAACAGAAAATTTTCAAAAGAAGATAGACTAATTGTCAACAAACATATGAAAAAATGCTCAACATCTCTAATCATCAGGGAAATGCAAATCAGAACCACAATGAGATATCGCTTACCTCCAGTGAGAATGGCCTTTATCAAAAAGTCCCAAAACAATAAATGTTGGCATGGATGCGAAAATATAGTTACATTCATACACTGCTGGTGGGACTGCAAACTAGTACAACCTCTGTAGAAAGCAATATGGAGATACCTCAAAGAGCTACAAGTAGATCTACCATTTGACCCAGCAATCCCATTACTGGGCATCTACCCAAAAGAACAAAAAGCACTGTATTAAAAAGACATCTGCACTTGAATGTTTATAGCAGCACAATTCACAATTGCAAAGTTGTGGAAACAACCGAAATGCCCATCAATACATGAGTGGATTAATAAAATGTGGCATACGTATACCATGGAGTTCTACTCAGCCACAAAAAAACAATGGTGACAGCATCTTTTGTATTATCCCGGATAGAGCTGAAGCCCATTCTATTAAGTGAAGTATCACAAGAATGGAAAAATAAGCACCACATGTACTCACCATCAAAGCTGTATTAACTGATCAACACTTATATGCACATATACTAACAACATTCATCGGGTGTCGGGCCGATGAGAGGGTGTAGGGAGGTGGGTATATCCACACCTAATGGGTGCGCTGTACACCATCTGGGAAATGGACATGCTTAAAGCTCTGACTCATGTGGGGCAAAGATAATATATGTAACATAAACATTTATACCCCTGTAATATGCTGAAATAAAAAAAATTAAAGAAAAACTTAATGCATTTATTTAGTTCTCATAAGGTAAACACCTTTTTGATTGTTATCAAGGTGAACCATGGTATATTTTGTTGCTCTGGCAATAGCTAATGATACTACATTTCTGAGCACCTTTGACTTAAAGGAAGTTTCCTATAAAGGTATTATGTAAAAATAGTTCTGTGAGGATTAAAATTTTTATGTTTTGAAATTAGAATTATTCTGTTACCTGTGAAAAACCAATGTAATAGTTGTAATTATCAGAAACCATTTACTGGTTGACCTCCAGAAAATTTTAATGTGCTTTGTTTGCCAACATATAAAGAAAATTACATAAACCTAGTACCTAAATTCTTAAGGGAAGTTAATATAGTTTTTAGTTTTTAAATTTAATGATTTAGTTATTTGGAAATAAAATAGGTGTTACAGTGAGTCATGTTATAGGATGAGCAGTATTGCTTACGGTATCCAAATAAATCATTAATAAAATATGAAATAAGTAAGTACAGGCCTTTCCTTTCCTATTGGAGGAAGACTTCTACTCTTAGGTAGAAAGGGAAAGATAAAATCAAGATAATAAAGAGTCAAGGAATATAGGAAAAACATAACATGTTATTGTTCTTCCATCTACTGATGTTACTGTCAGTCACTATTAACCTTTCTTCAAATGAAACACAACTTATATACAAACTTATTATCATAGAAAGTAATATTAGAAAAACTATTGTTTATCTAGAAATGATTGGGACAATAACAGCAATAATAGCTTTGCCAGGGATTCCAAAGTCTTTTTTTTTCTGAATAGACCAACAGTATTTCTTCCTTCAATCTACACCTTGTCAGCGTTTAATAAACATTAAATATGTGAATGACTCACATGATATCTCATTGGTATGAGAGAATAATGTGAAAAATGGTAAAAATCAAGGACATAGAATTAGTCCATTTATCCACCATTGCCAAAATCACCAAATAGGCTTTAGTTTTTTGGAATCTGGAAATACTAATCCACTTTCAAATTCTTCCAACTCTTCCCTGGGAGTCCCTTTTTGTAAAGAATGGGAGCTTAAGCTGAATAAAAACATATCTGATTGGCAATCTCATGAAAATCCTCTAGGCTGAAATCCAAAGAATCTTTTCATACATGATTTTTTTTCTGAACCTTAAATGTAACCAGATGTATTTTCTTTTAGTACTATCCTACTCGACTGATTTAAATGAATTATTTGTCTTCTAATGGGAAATCTGCATTTCATCATAGAGATGGATTATGTATCTTAAATTTAATTACTCCCTAGAGAAGCAGCACCTCTTTTCTCTTTTATATTATATTCTTTGACTATAATAAAGACTTATATAATAATTTTATTATAGGCATGAGATCTTAGAGCTTTGCAGATATATGGATTGAGAAATGTGAAAAATATAACCATCATTATATGAGTGAGTGGAGTATAATCAAAATCCTCATAGGCAATATTATTAACCTCCTGTTTTACAATTGTCTATAAAACTCAAATAAAATAGAAAGAAAACACTTTAAATTTCAAAAGTATATATTATTTGTGACTAAAGAATAAAAAGAAAAACCATGGAATTGTGTGTGTGTAGTAGTTTTCTTGACTTGCTCTTAAATTGTTTTCTTTGGGCAAACAATCTAATCTATTTCAAAAACATTTTGATTCTGAAATAAAAATAATACATAAGAAAGGAGCTTATGTTGAGCCTGATTCAGAGAAGGTTAAAAAACAAATTCAAGTCATTTTTAGTATTTTAAACAAATTGATGCTTTGTACCTTATTGCCTTATTCCTTGGACAAAGGATTATGAACATAGAGATTGATTTCTAGTATGAAATCTAAGAGGAACTGTAAATTCAGTTTCATTCATTAAGGTCTGATTATCAACCCTTGAGGTAAACCTTTATTGATTAAATCAGTGATTTTAAATAGGGACACTTTGTGCCCCTGTTACATTTGGTCATATCTGGAAATATTTTCGGTTGTCACAACTGGAGTGGGTTCTACTAGCATATAATAGGTAGAGGCCAGGGATGCTGCAAACATCCTAAGATGCATGGAACAGACTCCACAGTAGAGCTATTTGATTCCAAATGCCAATAGTTGAGAAACCCTCGACTATATATAGAGCAATACATTCAATGCACAAAAGAACTACAGAATATCAATTAATAAGGGGCAGATTTTTTCCCTCAAGAATGGTGATGAGTTGTGTAGTGGAAAATAGATGTCTAATTGGCTCAAAGGGACTTCACTAAAACTTCTGGCTGTGCCTTTGTCTGATGAGCTTCCTTCAAATCTCTCTGTGCCTCATTGTGCTCTTGTAAATATAACCAATAGTATAGTTTCTACATTAAGTTCTCATACGATTAAATGAAATAATGTATGTAATTGCTTAATCCATTGCCTGGTCCATATAGGATCTCAATAAAAGTTAGCTGTTATTCAGAGTACTATCATGAAAAATCTTGTAGTGATTAGAATTTTCTATAGATTGAATAGTTTGTTTAGGAAGTAGCAAATTTCCTATTCATGGATAAGTTCAAGTAGAGTGTGGACAACATCTTGTGTTCTTTTCAGCTCTGTTATGTTTGTTTGTTTGTTTATTTATTTATTTATTTGAGACAGAGTCTCACTTTATTGCCCAGGCTAGAGTGAGTGCTGTGGCATCAGCCTAGCTCACAGCAACCTCAAACTCCTGGGCTCAAGCAATCCTGCTGCCTCAGCCTCCCAAGTAGCTGGGACTACAGGCATGTGCCACCATGCCCGGCTAATTTTTTCTATATATATTAGTTGGCCAATTAATTTCTTTCTATTTATAGTAGAGATGGGGTCTCGCTCTTGCTCAGGCTGGTCTCGAACTCCTGAGCTCAAACGATCCGCCCACCTCGGCCTCCCAGAGAGCTAGGATTACAGGCGTGAGCCACCGTGCCCGGCCTGTTATGTATATTTAAATGACATTTCACCATTCGTAGTTAAACCAAACCATTTCTAAATAAAACATAAAACAACTGATGCTTTTCCTCATGTCTTTAGTAATTAAGATATTTTATGTAAGGCTGACATCAAGTAAGCATAGACAGCACTGATACTGTAATTTTAAACTTTGTATATATTTTTTTAATTTCAGAATATTATAGGGATGCAAACATTTTGGTTACATATAATGCCTTTGCCTCACCCAAGCCAGGACTACAAGTGTGCCCTTCCCCCATACAGTGTGCAAAACATCCATTAGTTGTGACTTTATCCACCCCCACCCCCCTCCCAGCTAACCAGCACCCAGTGAACATTACTACCATGTGAGCACCTTAGTGTTGATCAGTTAGTACCAATTTGATGGTGAGTACATGTGGTATTTGGTTTTGCATTCTTCAAAGGGTGGACTCAAGCTCTATCCAGGATAACATAAGGGATGCTAGTTCACCATTACTTTTTGTAGTTGAGTAGTATTCCAGAGCAAACATATATCACATGTTATTAATCCACTCATGTATTGATGGGCACTTGAGTTTTTTCCACATCTTTGCAATTGTCAATTGTCCTGCCATAAATATTTGAGTGTAGATGTCTTTATTATAGAATGTCTTTTTTTCCTTTGGGTAGATGCCTACTAGTGGGATTGCTGGATCAAATGGTATTTCTATTTTTAACTCCTTGAGATATTTCCAAATTACTTTTCACAGGAGTTGTACTGATTTGCAGTCCCACCAGCAGTGTAAGAGTGTTCCAATCTCTCCATATCCATGCTAGCATTTCTTGTTTTGGGACTTTTTGATAAAGGCCATTCTCACTAGGGTTCGCTGATATCTCATTGTGGTTTTGATTTGCATTTCCCTAATGATAAGAGTTGTTGAGCACTTTTTTATGTGTTTGCTGGCCATCATTCTGTCTTCTTTTGAAAAGTTTCTGTTCATGTGCTTTGTCCATTTATCGATGGGGTTGTTTGATTTTTTCTTGTTAATTTTCTTAAGTTCTATATATTCTTATTATTAGCCCTTTATCGGATGTGTAGAATGCAAATATTTTCTCCCATTCTGTAGGTCAGGGGTCATCAAACTTTTTAAACAGGGGCCAGTTCACTGTCCCTCAGACCATTGGAGAGTGTGCACTGTGGTCCTGGGACGAGTCGGCTACTAAGCAGGACAGGCAGCAGCAGCAGCAAAAACACCCGGAGAACAGGATAAATGTCCTCGGCGGGCGACATGTGGTCTGCAGGCTGTAGTTTGAGAACGCCTGCTGTAGGTTGTTTATTCACTCTAATAATAGTTTCCTTGGCTGTGCAGAAGCTTTTTAATTTGATCGGGTCCCATTTATATATCTTTGCTGTTGCTGTGATTGCTTTGGGGGTGTTCTTCATAAATTCTTTGTCTAGGCCGATGTCTATAAGAGTTTTCCCAACATTTTCTTCTAGATTTCTTAAGGTTTCATGCCTTAGGTTTCATCCATCGTGAGTTGATTTTTGTGAGAGGGGGGAATCCAATTTCAATCTTCTGCATGTGGTTATCCAGTTTTCCCAGCACCATTTATTGATTCGAGAATTTTTTTCCCAATGTATATTTTTGTCTGCTTTGTTGAAGATTAGATGACAATATGAGAATGGTTTTATATCTTGGTTCTTAGTCTTGTTCCAAAGCTCAATACCATGCTATTTTGGTTACTATAGCTTAGTAGTAAAGCTTGAAGTATGATAGACTGATGCCTCCCAATTTGTACTTTTTGCTCAAGATTGCTTTGACTATATGAGATCTTCTCTGGTTCCATACAGACTGTAGGATTATTATTTCTGGATCTTTAAAGAATGTTGATGGTATTTTAATAGGGATTGCATTGATTCTATAGTCACTTAAGGTAATATGGACATTTTAACAATATTGATTCTGCCAATCCATGAGCATGGTAGGGTTTTCCATCTGTTTACATCACGATTTCTTTTCTTATTATTTCCTAATTCTCCCTATATATGTCTCTCACCTCCTTCATTAATATATATTTCTAATTTTTAATTTATATATTCCTAAATAAATATTTAGGAATATTCCTAAATATTTAATTTTCTTTGATGATATTATGAAAGGTATTACGTCTTTGATTTGATTTTCAGCTTATCTGTTATTGATGTACATGAATGCCACGAATTTGTGTGCATTCACATTGTATCCTGAGACTTTACTGAATTCATTTATCAATTCCAGAAGTGTCTTGGTTGAATCCTTGGGACTTTCTGGGTATAATATCATATCATCAGCAAAGAGTCAGAGTTTGAACTCTTCTGCCCCCATTCAGACACCTTAATTTCTCTTTCTTATCTGATTGCTCTGTAAAGGACTTTCAGTACTATGTTGAATAGAAGTGGAGATGGTGGACAATCTTGTCTGGTTCTAGTTCTAAGCAGGAATGCTTTCAATTTTTCCCCATTCAGTATGATATTTGCTATGGGTTTATCGTATATGGGTTTAATAATTTGAAGGTAATTCCCATCTATGCCTATTTTGTTAAGAGTTTTTATCACAAAAGTGTGCTGGATTTTGTCAAATGCTTTTTCTGTGTCTATTGAGAGAATCATATGATCTTTGTTCTTTTTTTTATGTGGTGAATTGCATTTATAGATTTGTTCTATGTTGAGCCAACCTTGCATTTCTGGGATAAAGTCCATCTGGTCATGATGTATTATTTTTTTGATGTGCTGTTGGATTCAGTTTGCTAAGACTTTGTGAGGATTTTTGCATCTATATTCATGAGGGCTATTGGTCTGTAGTTTTCTTTTTTTGTTGTGTCTTTTCCTGGCTTTGGTATCAAGGTGATATTGGCTTTGTAGAATGAGTTGGGGAGGAAATCATGCTTCTCAATGTTGTGGAATAATTTCTGCAGTATGAGTTTGTTTTTTTAAGTTTGGTAAAATTCAGGTGTGCACCCATCTGGTCCAGGACTCTTTTTTGTTGGAAGATTTTGCTGTTTCAATTTATATGCTTGATAATCATCTGTTCAGGAATTCTGTTTCTTCCTGATTGAACCTAGGAGGGTCGTGTGTTTTTAAAGTACTTGTCCATTTCCTTCACATTTTGTAGTTTTTGGGCACATAGATTTCTATAGTATTCAAAGATAATATTTTATATTTCTGTGATGTCTGTAGTGACCTCTTCTTTTTCATTTCTAATTGAGTTTATTAGAGTCCTTTCCTTTCTAGTTCTTGTCAATCTTGCAAGAGGGCTGTAAATTTTGTTTATTTTTCTGAAAAACTAACTTTTGGTTTTATTAATCTTCTGTGTAGTTCTTTTGTTCTCAATTTCATTTAGTTCTGCTCTGATCTTAGTTATTTCTTGTTTTCTTCTAGGTTTAAGATTAATTTGCTCTTCCTTTTCCAGTTTCTTGAGATGATGTATTAGTTTGTTGATTTGTGAGCTTTCTGTCTTTTGGATGTGAGCATTTAGTGCTATTAGTTTTCCTCTCAGGAATGCTTTTGCTGTATCCCATAGATTTTGATAACTTGTGTCCCTGTTATCATTTAGTTTGAAGAATCTTTTGATTACCATCTGGATTTCCTCCTTGACCCAATAGTCATTCAGGAATAGAGTGTTTAATTTGCATGACTTTATTAAGTGGTGGGTGTTTCTGTTTGCATTGATCTCTAATTTTATACCACTGTAGTCTGAGAAGATACATGGTATAATTTCCATTTTTTAAAAATTATTGAGATATTATTTGTGGCCTAGGATGTGATTGATTTTAGAGAAAATTCCATGAGCTGATAAGAAGTGTGTATCTTAGGCTTTATTTGGGTGGAATGTTCTATAGTTGTCTGTTAGATCCATTTGTTCTAGAGTTCTGTTTAGGTCCATTGTTTCTTTGCTTATTTTCTGCTTTCAGGATCTATCCAATGCAGTCAGTGGAGTGTTGAAATCCCCAGCTACTATGGCATTACTGTTTATTATGCTATTTAGATCAAACAGGGTTTGCTTTATGTATCTGGGTACTTCTGTGTTGGGTGCATAAATATTAAGAATTGTTAAGTCTTCTTGTTGGACTTTTCCTTTCCTCATTATATAGTGACCATCTTTGTCTTTCTTAACTTTTGGTATTTTAAAGTTTACATTACTGATATAAGAATAGCTACCCCCCCCTTCTTTTGGTTTCCATTTGCCTGGAAGTTTGTTTTATAACCCTTGACCTTGAGTCTGAAATTATCTTTGTGTGTAAGATGCATTTCCTGGAGACAGAAGATACGTGGCTTGTGATTTTTTTATCCACTCAGCCAGTCTATGTCTTTTCAGTGGACAATTCAAGCCATTCACATTTATTGAGAGAATTGATATTTGGGGTAGATTTCTCTTCATGTTGTTTGATAAATTCTTATTGTTTTGTTTTACCTCTTGAACCATTGTGGAATCCAGGTTCTAGACTTTAACTCTTGAGAGATTTTACTTTAGTGGTTGTCTATTGAGTTGTTCAGTGTCTAATGCAGGTCTGAGTACTTTCTGTAGGGCAGGTCTGGTCTTTGAAAATTCCATCAGTGATTGCTTGTCTGGGAAAGTCTTTATTTCTCCCTTACACATGAAGCTTAGTTTTGCCAGGTAAAGAATTCTAGGTTGGCCATTATTCTGTTTTAGAAGATTGAGGATTGATCCCTAGTTCCTTGTGGTTTGTAAGGTTTCAGTTGAGAAGTCTGCAATTAGTCTGATATGTTTTTCTTTGTAGGTTATCTGCTGTTTTCATTTTATTGCTCAAAGGATTGCCTCTTTTGTATTTACTTTGACCAGCCTAATAACTGTCGGACATGGTGACTACCTTTTCATGTTGAGTCTCCCAGGAGTTCTGTGTGCTTCTTCTACCTGGATATGTAGATTTCTGGCCAGGCCAGGTTTCTGGCCAGGCAGGTTTTCCTCCAGTATCCAAGAAATAGATTTTCCAGCCCTTGTGTATTTTCTTCATCTCTCTCCAGGATGCCTATAATTCTTATATTTGGTTTCTTTACATAATCCCACATTTCTTGTATGTTTCATTCTTATCTCTTGCTTCTGTGTTCTTTTTCTTTATCTGATTTGTTTAGCACATAAGCATTATCTTCAAGCTTTGAGATTCTTTCCTTTCCATGATTCATCTTATTCTTAAGGCTTTCCACTGTGTTTTGTAGGTCCTTGAAGGCCTCTTTCATTTCCAGTATTTTTGTTTGGTTCTTTTATAATGTTTTAATTTCTTTACAGAATTTTTTATTCATTGCCTGTATTGTTCTTATGGCTTCCTTGTGTTGGGTTTCTATTTTCTCTTCAATTCCATTCAGCTTTCTTACAATCCATATTCAGAATTCTTCCTCCGTCATTTTAATCATTTCATTTAAGTTGGTATCCATTATTGAAGATCTAATGATTTCTTTTGGGGGTGACTTTTCTTTCTGATCTTTCATGTTTCCTGCATTCCTTTGCTGATTCTTTCTCATCAGGCTACTTGGTTAAGAACTGGGGGTGCTATGACTGGTTTATGGCCCTATCTTCAAGTCCTCAAGGGTTGTTTCTTGACAGTGTTGGGGAGAGGCATGCTGGTGCTGTATTGCCTTAAAGTTATTTTAGTAAGTTGGGTTACCTCTGACCTGTTGTCCTTACCCCTTGCCAACTGAGAGTAGCAAGTTTGGTCCCCCAGCTTAAGCTCCCAGGTGATGAATCACACTTGTGTGTGTGTGACTCCACTGTCCTGTAATAGCTTGAGATGGAGGGCACTGTGTTATGCTACAGGGTTACCTTCTCTGTCATTGACTATAGTGTGTGTGTAGGAGCCAGTTATTGAAGTAATTTGATGTCTCTGTGTTAGGCTCTGGTTCCCTAGATGGGGTATATGAATGCCCTGATCTTTGGGAAAGGTCTTGCTGCTCCTGGGGGTTACTTGGACCCTATTCCCCCTTAAGGTGGGGTATGGGCAAGATAGATCCAGCTTGTGCCTGCAAATCTGTGTGTGTGCTTTTATGGTTGCTAGATCTGCTACTAGGGGGACCACTAATATATTATTCAGGGTTCTTTCACCACACTTGGTAGGCTGCTCCTGATGTGAGGCATCAATTGGTGCAATTGCTGAAGTCTCTGGCCAAGTTTTTCCTTCCCTGTCCACAAATCCCAATGCTAGCAGCCACCTAGATGTGGAGAGCAAGCCTGAGAGTTATGATCTTATTAGGTGACCTAAGTCAGTCCAGATGGCTGAATCCACAGGCCACCAAGTATTATTCAGTACCAAAGCCCAGAAGATTCAATCCAGTCACATAGAGAAAGTGGCTTTTCTCACTTCTGCCCACCTTCAAGGGCGGAGCCTGCTGCACCCAGCATGAACTTCCCTGGGCTGGGGGAGGGGTGCTGCCCCAAACTGCAGTCTGCCACATCATCTCCAGGCTGTGGACCCCCAAAATGGTGGTAGCCTGTTCCTGGAGAGCTAGTGCTGGGAGCAACCACTCAGGAGTTGGCAGATGCTAGTTTGGTGGGCTGAATAAACAAGCTGCCAGGTGTTCCCTCTTCATCACAGTCCCACAGTCTCATGTCTTCCTAGCAGAGGATCCTGCTCTTTCTGACCCACCCTGAGCCAGCCAAATCATCATTGGTTTCCAGGGGCAGGACCTCGTTTTCAGCATTCACCTCATTTGTTCTGGTCTCGCTGACCACCAGAGGTGAGGTGCCTTGTCTCCAAACTCCCTCATGCAGCCATGGTAATTAACAACTCAGACCAGTCCCTCCCCCACCCAGCACAGTTCCAGCACAGAGCATTGGGGTGTTCAAAATGTTTCCCGCTATTGTCTCCACTCCATAGAACCTGTTGTCCTGCCCCACGACTTTGTACTGACTTCAGGTGCATACCTGTCTGAGTGGGTGTGGAGGTCAGCAGAGGAGCCAGGCATCCTCCTCTGGGTCAGATCACACTGTGCTGGCTGGCCGGGCAGGTGTGGCCATCCTGCGCTCTATTCTCTATTGTATATCTCACACTCTCCAGTCTTTGTGACTGTATCTCCCATTCACCTTTTTTTCCTCCTGTGCTACGTGTCCCACACTGTTTCCCTACAGATTCACAAGGCTGTTCTTGGTGGGGAATGATCCACTTGGGTGGAGCTGTTTGAATTCTTCACCTCCTTCTTTGGGAGCAGACAGCCAGGAGGTCACCAATAATCCTTTTTTTTCTCCCCTAAACTTTGTATTTTGATACTACTATATTGACTCTAACATTTTTGCAAACATGTTCCCTTGGTTCCCTCTATTAACCAGTGTTAGTTATTAGCTGGATTCCCCCAGGCTATTTTATGTGCTTCTGCAGCACCAAAATTGGGTACATCTATTGTGTGCTTATTGCTTAAAACAAGTCATAGCTGGCTAGCCACTTATCTCCATCTAACATGACATTTATTGTGTACTCCCTGTATGCCAGTACTGTTCATTGTGCTGTACATGTATTACATCATTTGACAGGCAGGCAATAAATGTTCATTGAATGAATAAATGAACAAATATGTTAACAAAGCAATATTGATTGAGATTCTACTATGAATTCTGTGGTAATATGCTCTATTATTAAAAATCTATAAAAAGATAAAATACACCTTCAGTCCTCCCTTTAAAAGCTCTTAGTTTTGTTGGTTAAAGAGGCTATGTGTACAATAAACTTCTACAAAGTTCAGTGTCTTGATTGAAAGAACTGTGATTAAGTTCATAACGCCTCAGTGTTTATCAGGCATTCAAGACATATAAAGTATTCAATAAATCAATTACTCAATAACTGTTTGATGAAAAATGAATAAACTACCATTCAGTGAATAAATGGGCTGAAAAAAAGTCAGCTGCTTGACAAAATGCTATCTTAATTATGTAATGAAGTAGAATTTATTCTTATGATATCACAAAGATAGGTATGCTTCATTTATGCAATAGATATTTTATTGTAATTTTTGCTAATTACATTTTTGAAAACCAAATGTCTTTTCATTTAAAATAATTAGTAATAGCTTTCACTATGGCTTTGTGTCACTCTGTGCATGTAAGTTGGCTTTCAGTGCAAACTTATAATGAGATCACCACCCTTTTTCCAGAATGATTTTTCCTTAAGAGTAAAGTATCATTTTTATGATTTTGGCACTAATCTAATCATTGATTTAGTCAGTCACTTTGAGTACTTAAATATGTACTTAAACCAATTTATTTTTTCCATCAATTTATATGGACAGAAATACTAAAATTTTTTCTGAAATAAAGACCGAACATGATGGAGAATCCCTTTAATTTTACCTCTGAAAGTAATATAATTCTAAGATATGAAAACAAGTAGGAAATAGTAAATGTCAGTTCAAAAACCTCAAATAAGTATGTTCAATATTTCATAATATATTCATTGTAAAGAGAAAAGATATAATAATTACTTTAATAATTAAAAGCCCTTTCAAGAAGTAATGTAAACAACCCTCATTTCATGAAAGGAATATAGAAATTATTTTAAAATCATGCTTATGAGATAAAAACCTCAGAGTACAATATAGTGCATGCTTTCTCTGTGGTTGAAATGAATAGAGATACATTTTATTTCCCTCTGAGAGGGATCTGTTGGCTTGTAGATCTATAACAATAACAACCCATGGGGTGATTTTATTACACAGTTAAGGAGAAACTTTTGATTTTAAGAAGTGGTGGGAAATGTGCTAAGAACAAAACAGTGATATGGCTAACAACTTTCATGAATTTCTGATGTTTTTGTTATAGTTTGTTTTTTAAAAGCCAAGTACTTTTATGCCTGGAAATAATGTTAAAGAACAGTTATGAACATTGAATATTCAGCAAGTGTGTTTTCTTTGCACTTTGTAAACAAGATACCTCAAAAAAGTTTGGATACCCTTCTAATATTTTGTTCAAAGCTCATGATCTAACAACACTTTTAATACATTCCTCTTAAAAAAGCATAATAAATTATATTCAGTTTTACAGTATATATCAAGGAACGAATAGCTTCTCCTTTGGGGACATAATTTTTAATACTTTGTATAGCTGGTTACAGTATGTGAAACTCTTGAGCTTTCATTATCACATGTAGTCCTCATGAGTGAAACTTTCCATTTATAGAAATATCATTTCAATTAAAAAGCTAACAACATACTTTTGTTGCATTTGAGAGTATTTCTCCCAACATGATTTCTTCTTATTTTGAAACTCAATATATTTTATAATTAGTACCTAAACTCTATACCTTGAAAGTTTCTTAAACATATAGATTGGCCATGTTTTTTTTTTAAGAATTTACGCATTTAAAGAACATGTGTACTACTGAATATAATGTATTTGTTTAATACAGAAAATACTTGTAAATTGCTTTGGAATATGTAATCAAGACTCACCTGTTAAATGTATGAATTTGTCTTATATTCTCGATATTCAGAAAGAAATGATTCTGTAGTTATCTTGTTATTTTAAAAATCAAAGATATTGAGGCAGAAGATCTAATAAAATTTTCATTGTTTAAAAATGCGAGAAGGTGTAGGAAAATTCAGCTTAGCTCTCATGTGCTAAAAAAGACAAGTGTCAAGAAAACATAGTTTTAAGATTGCTACAGGTGGTTAGAGGAAGAAATTGACCTGGAATCTTCTCTTGGTCAGAGGCTGTGAATAATGCTGACCTAGCTTTGGCTGTGCATAACTAGTGGGTGAGTCTCACATCTGTACAATGTTGACCCTAATCAAAAGCCTTTGTTGATGATTGCAATGGGAATTATTATATTTGGATTACAAAGAACAGAATAAAAGAAGGGGATAGGATTCTCAGTACATGTTTAAGTTATCCTAGTATGAATTAGACTTTAAGAGACTTTGTTGGCTAAAAGGGAAAGTTATGTGTGTATGAGCAGAGGAGAGGTATCTTTTTTTCCTGTTTGTATATTTGGTTGTATCATCTTTTGGCTCTACCTGGGTTCATAACTTCAAAGCTAAAATATGGATTTCCTAAAAATAAATTCTTCTCCAAAAATAATAATGTTGCTCTTCTATGTGGAGTTGGACGATATCTGGGTTGGCTTGGTTGGAACATGGCCACTAATGCAGCGATAGGTCCCCTCATTCCAGTGGATTATATAGCCTTCCATAGCCGCATTCTGTACACTTTGTCCTAGCCAATCGTTCCAATGACTTGTGGCCCCAAAAGAAGTCATCTCAGAAAGTGGAGATGGATTAGCTTAAATCGATCTCCATTGTGAAAAAAATGAAACAAATTATCTTACCAGTGATGGGTAAGCTATTAATATATTTAACTGATTACCTATAACATGTAAGGAACTGTGTGGCTTAGCCAATTATTGGTTTCCTTGCCCTCAAGAAAGTCACAAGCAACTAGTCAAGCAATTGGGAAATACACACATGCACATGAATGCATATTATCTTACAGGACAGTGATAGATGACTGCTTAAAATGTGCTGATAATGCACTATGAGTATTCAGAAAAAGCCTCTTCCTCTCAACTGTAACGATCACTTGTTTTTCCACTTATATTTTTACAAATCCTAGTGTTAAAAAGTTTAAAGGGAAGGGAAGAAAAAATATTTATTTAGTTCTTACAGTGGGTTAGAGACTGTGCAAAGTGTATGTCATCTTACTTAGCATTAAAACAATCTGTCAAGGCAGATAGGGTGGATTCATGCCTGGTTTTAGAGAGGAGAGTAAGTAAGATTCAGAGAGAATAAAGAATTTGTTTTAAGTCACATAGTGAATAGTAGACTGAGAATTTAAGCCAGTTTTAACTGAAAGCCTATATTTTTTCAGCTGTGTCAGGGTTTCTAGCAGTATGTACAGGAAAATACAAAAGTATCTAGATTTGGGCAGCTCTGTAAAATATCTTTATCTTGATTCATAGGTAGTTGCATTGCCAGGTGAGGATGGTGGCCATGGACACTTCCACAGGTGGAAAGTGTGGATCAGGAGTGTGAGAGGAGTGTTCAAAGAAAATACAGCTACAGGATAAGGTGTCCTATCACCAGTCTTTGAAAACTGGATATCTGGGATAAGTGAGAGTATAGGAGGAGAGAGTCCACCCAAACTCTAAGAGAAACTGATTGTAATGGGATGAAAATTTAGCAGGTGGTGAGAAAATGGAGGGAACTAAAGGAAGACCTCTATCTCATAAGGCTTGACCATGGAGGGAAGGAAAGAAAGTAACATGGAAATAAACAATTCAAGGGAAGAATAGTACTTTAAGAATTAATTGGAATTGTCTCAGTTTTGGAATTGCCTGTCATTATGTATAAAACATGGGAGGTTAAGCATTTGTGGACGTGATTGGAAAGAGAGTCACTTCCAGTGCGATGTGATGAAGATCAAAATTGTAAGACTGGGCAGTTTTAATTCAGAGTTGATTGTTCAGGTATATATTTGGCTGCCCTTTGGTTCTTTTTACTTGTTGTGTCTAAAAGCATTGAGTGATGTAAAAGAAATTCATATGAAGCAAATTCAAAGACTGGAGCCAATTCCTGTTTAACAATGGGGTACTTAAATAAGCGTAAAAGTCTTTAATAAATGTAAAACATAAGACAAAAATATTTTTAAAATCATTAATATAAAACACAAACATTTTGGCATCTTATTTTTTCTTTGTGCCTAACAACCATATGCCATGATCAAACAACTTTCTAATTTGGAAAAAAAAAATATTCTAAGTGAAAAAAAGTGGCCTTGGCTGTTTGGGATAGGATGTTGAGTCTATTTTAGTTATCATGATTCAGTAAAAGCTATTAAACTCACAGACTCTGCTAGTCTGTAATAGAGGAAGTTCTTGTCCCTGTTCTTGTTCCAACATTGGAATCAGAGGATAACCATATTCTAGATTCTATTTATTCTGGCACAACTTAGATCATTGGATTTGCTTCCAATTTAAATGGTATCTTTGCCAGGTGAAGTTGTAAAGATTAAAGAAATTTAAAAAATGTATTTTTAATTCAGTGAGATACTTTCTATATATTTAGATAGTATTTCAAAATGACATTCATGATAGGATGGGTAAATTTTTTAAGTTGCCAAATTTATTTTTATAGTTGAAATTAGCTCAAATTGCCAACTTAAGTTGGATTGTAACAAGCCAGTTCAGGGTTTCCATGGAAACATGATTTCATCCCATCTTTGAAAACCATTTTGTTTTTTCTCCTTTATCATGGAATTTGAAACTTTGAAATGTTTTTCCTGTGATTCCTGCTCCAGGAAAAAGAAAACAGGTTTCCAATTAGACAAATATTCACATTTATTTAGCTCATTAAAGTTTACCTCCAAGGGACATTTTCATTCACGAAAATAAACAATGTCCATAGCCTAAAATCTTTCCTGTTTGGGTACCAGTATATGTTTTTGTTATTTTTGTTTTGTATTTTTCAATAGTTTGGTCACTGTACAGTCACAATTATTCTAAACTATGTTAAAATTACTTCATAGTTATAATATCCTTGTTATTTGGCAGACTTAGAATTTCTAAGCAGACTTAAAAATCTTCAATGCTTATCTTCAATAAGCAATCTTTCTGCTTATTATTTCTAAGCAGACTTAGAAATCTTCAGTGAAAGAGCTCTGATATTCTTCATCATTTGTATTTTCCTCCATGCCTGCTTTAAAGCCTGGCACAAGTAGGTTCTCAGTAAATGTTTATTGGATAAATGATGCAACCAATATTTGAGTATCTTCTGTAGCTTAGCACCGTTAAGGGCTCTGTAGGATACAAAAGATGTATATAAGATACTTTGCTGTCTGTAAAGTGGAGATATAGAGAGGGTAAAAAAAAAAAATGAAATGTATGTACTTTCTACTTACTATTTCATCTCATGTAAGCCAGAGTTTTACTATTTCATTTAATCTTTACAACAATCCTAGGAAGACTATCGCATTATACTGATTCTTTAAGGTGAAGAAGTTGTGGCTAAGCAAAGTTAGGTAAGTTGCCCATGAGAGTGGTTGGTGGGCCAGGGTTTGAATACCAGTCCAGCATTGGCAAATATGTTTACTAGTTGCAGAGACAAGTTCCTACATGCAAAACAATTAGATGTTATTGGCTGTGAGGAGTTCAGACAAAGAGGGATTATGTAGATAAGGGCAATCATGGATGATAAAAATGAAAGCATTCTACATGATGAGCTGTATACCGTTTATCTAATCAATACTATGTATTTTTGTTTTATCCACTGGAATAAAACATCTTGGCTCTTAGACTGTTTCTTAAATGCGTATCACTTTTTGAAAGGCTATAAAATGGCATAACAGATGCTTTTTTTAAAAAAAAACAACAAAAGGAATACATGTAAATTGATAGTTTACTGTTTGTCTTAGATTCACAGAATATCAAACTGATAAACCCTCTACTTTTTATAGAAAACAAAACCAAGTCCAAGAGAGCAGTCCTATCTAATTTTTTCTTTCTATTTTGCTTAAATCTTGTGATGGCAGAATCAGGCTAAACTCAGTCTTCCAACATCTAGTCTAATATTCTTTAAGCTGTATAATGCTTTCACTCCTTCATTTGTGGCATATAGGTACATACAAATAGAAATAATTGTAATAATTTTCAAGTATATATCATTCATTTTCACATGCTCCAATAAACTATTATAGAAATATCCTACTGTGAAAACCATGCATTTCACATCCTTATGCAAAATATTCTTAGAGATCACTGAGACTTTAAGTGCACTATTAGGTGAGAACATGCTCCATATCAATCTATTATCTATTTTTCTGTGCCTTTTCTTTGGTGATATTTTGTTTCTTTACTGACTTCAAATTTTGGCTTTTCCCTGGGTCTTCTCTTGGGTTATGTGTAAGTGCTATGCATTTTTTTTTTTCATGGTTAGTTGTTTTCCTGAAAAGGGAATGTTTTAAGTTTAGAAAGATAATTATAATGATTCTTCTACTTAAAAGCTAAGTCTTTATAAATATGTCATTAGTCTAACACTAGAATTCCTACTGTAAACCTAGAATACCTTAGGGTAGGAGAAAGTATTAATATTATATATATGTAGCAAAAGTATGCTATAAAATCACTTCTTAAATGATTCATATTCACAATAGGAATATTATTTTTGGGGATGAATCTGTGTTCCTAGTTAGGAATTAATGTCAAATATGTAGTGTTTATAACATCAGTGGTGATCTCACAACAGCAATCATAGAGAAAAACAAAAAAACCAAAAAAACCCAAAAAACACAGCAATCATAGAGCCATGGTAATTCAAAATGGAAAAAAAATAGGCTGGGCATGGTGGCTCACACCTGTAATCTTAGCACTCTGGGAGGCCGAGGCGGGAGTCTTGCTCGAGGTCAGGAGTTCGAAACCAGCCTGAGCAAGAGCGAGACCCCGTCTCTACTATAAATAGAAAGAAATTAATTGGTCAACTAATATATATAGAAAAAATTAGCCGGGCATGGTGGCGCATGCCTGTATTCCCAGCTACTCGGGAGGCTGAGGCAGCAGGATTGCTTGAGCCCAGGAGTTTGAGGTTGCTGTGAGCTAGGCTGATGCCATGGCACTCACTCTAGCCTGGGCAACAAAGCGAGACTCTGTCTCAAAGAAAAGAAAAAAAAATAATTATCCAACCCTTTAAAAACGAACCTAATTACAGAGTGCAAATCAATCATATGAAGCCCCAAAGTAGCATAAAGCAATCCTAGGAAACCCTGTAGTATATCAGAAGTACTATTTGAATATAAGAAATGTTAATGAAATATTTAGCACTAATTTTACTTGCCCTCTTAGAATTAAGGATAATTTAGGAGTGAATAATTCATAATTCAGGTTAAGCCAAGTTTCCTAAACTTTCCAGGAAATTTGAGTTGATGCCATATTTTTCTCCAGTGCCCAACTTGACAGTTTCACAGTCTTTGAAACTCATCAAACTTAGTTAGAAAGATCATGCTTAGAATTGCAGATTATGTATAAACATTTATTGAATTTTGATAAAAGTGGTACAGACTGAGGTATTTTATTGATTAGGCAATTAGCTTAACTTGAAACTAGGTACTGGGACAAGGGACACCTTAATAAAAAAAAATAAGTAGCTTGAATTTTTATAGAATGACTCAGTGAAATAGCATTTGTTAAAAAACATGTTGACAACCATACTAATTTAATTATGTATATCACACATCCAAACTATATGTCCCCCCACAATTTGGTTAATTAGTCTAAAAACACTGCAAATCAGGTGAGGGTTTTGTTTTATTTTGAACTGAGATAAATATTTCAGTATAGGGCTTTCTTCCTTGCTATGGTTGTTTACATTACTATCGTACATGGTCTGTGAAACTATTGCTGCTATTATCTGCACCTAAGAATTTTGTTTCTAACATATTTTTTAGTACCTCCAACTATTAAAAATGTTTAAAGTAAGAGAAAGACAAAACGAAAACTATACTTACTACAATGCCTCTTTATTGCTAAAAAGAAAAAAAAACTACACTTACTATTCATTTTACAAAAAATTTAGAAATAAATAAAATTTGTATTCTGAATGGAAATTCTTTGTCGATTTTATGTGTTCCAAACATTTTCTCCCACTCTCTGGCCCATTCCTTTATTCTTTTTATATTTTCTTTCTTTCCATTTGAATATTTAAGCACCTAAAGCAAAACACAACCACCATGCTACTATCACACACATTGAATTTTAAAATGTGGTGAATATCCTCTAATACCCAGTCCACGTTCAATTTTCTCTGTCTCAAAAGTATCTATTTACAGTTAGTGGTTTGAAGCAGGATCCCAATATGGCCCACAATTGCATGTAATTGATGTCTTTAAGTCCTCATACCCTTTTTTTCATACATTTATTTATTGAATAATTTTAGAATTTCTAGATTTCACTGATTTCATCTTCTTGGTGTTATTGAACACATTTCTGAATTTCTTATAATTGGGTAGCTTTAGATGCTTTAGTAGATTCAGGTTTTACTTTTTATTGGCAAAAATAATTTACAGATGGTAATATGCTCCTCTTATATTATGTTTGGAGGAATATATCTCTTATTCTATTAATGATGTTAAGACAGTTGAGTGGGTTCTTGTAGTACAAACTAATGCATCTGTCTTAAATTTCTTCTATAACCTTCCATCTAATAATATTAGCAACCTCTGGAGATTCTTACCTAGATCCATTATTTCATTAGGGGTTACAAAATATGATTTTATAATTCTATTGTTTTTCTAGAATTTATTGTTTCTTCATCAACTGTTTTATTACCTTGAAATATTATCCATGTGGGAAAAGTAGGATAGATGCCCTTCCTTCCTCCCTACCTCTCCCCCTCCTTTCCTTTCCTCCCTTCTCTCCCACCTTTTTCCTTCCTCCTTCCCTCCTCCC